>CAAKHD010004850.1:7524-50762 GCA_901007705.1 Fistularia tabacaria
GTAGCATCGGTGCTCCTGCGTTGCCTTTTTTTTTTTTCCCCAACGCGTGGTCAGTACCCGAGGTTTATTATAAAAAAAAATCCAACTCACCATAACGCTGCACCAGCTGAACCTCTGAGCTATTATTATTTCTGGCGTTTGTTGCGACAATGTGAAATATCTTTCACACTGATAAGGGAAATGAAAAAAAAAAACAGAAACTAAATACAATTTATTATTTCTCTGCGGCCCTGCGCTGAAGGACTCGTCGACTTGTAACCAAGTCCACGAGCCGGTGGTCGGGGACATCTGACACAGACCGCTGATCCTACGTCGCATAAAGCACTCCAGGTGTAAAGCTTTCCAATGAGCAACTATTTCAAATTCCTCCATCACTCTGCTTCCCGCATACTGCCGGTGCATGAAGCTGAAGCATCCTCTGAGCTGGCTAGCTAGAAGCAAACTAGTGACAGCGAATCTGCTGAAAAACTGCCAAGTCTTGCTCAAGACGCTGCGTTTTTTTTTCCATTTCACTTCATTATTAAAGACATGCAATTTAGGGTTCGCATTAAACACGTGACAAGTCATTTCCCTGTCGTTCAGCTAATTTCCCCGTTGGATTTGCATCAGTAAACTCTTCCACCTGCCGCCCGGACACCAGTCCCACCGGGTATTTCACACGGTCAGCTCATAAATTCTCTCCGTTTTCGAAGGTTCACTTTCTCCATGGATATGTTTCAATAAGCTGCAAACATGTCGTGGTCCAAACGTGAAAAGGAACCCAATAGCCGGCCTCTGTTTTTCCTAATTATTCATTTCAAATCTAAATTTTATATCCAAGGCTCATAGTTCTGTCAAATGCCTCAGTTCATATTCAGCGTCCCCACCTGCCTTCATGCTACCTCATCTTGCTCTTGCACTGCTCCCCTCTAATAGATTACATTTTCTATCTCTCAACGGTGTCTTCCCATGCCTTGCTGTTCTTGTTCTCAGTCTCTCCTCATATTGCTCTCTCTTTCATTCTTTGGCTCATCTCTCGAACAGCACAGATAAGAACGAGGGAAAGGGCTGCCGCGGCTCGTCTGCCATCTAAAGCTTGAGCGTAGGTATTTCGAGGGCCAATTTAAGACCATGAACAAGGCATCAGGATGTATCAGTCGGACATTGTTAGCACAGGGGAGGACATGATTGTCCTCCCCTGATGGCGGGGAAGTAGACTGCCTGCAAGCAGACGATGCCAAATCCCAAGCCAATGATCCGTCTGGTGGCTCCCCAAAAAAATGAAACAACAATTTTAAATGAAGGAATCTTGCAGATGTGTGTGCGCAATTAAAAAAAAAAAAAAAAGTCGGACAAAAAAATCATCCCAACGTTGCGCGTCCGTAAGAATTTAAACATCGCAAAGCTGTTTCGACGGGATCATCCTTTTCGAAGATGCTCTGAAAACAGGAAGGGATTGTTATCGGGGAAACTATCGAGTCTATACACAAAAAAGCTGTTTTTCATTGCTCACTGGCACACACACTGCAATTTCTATGAACCAGTGAAAAGTCATTCAATGAATGAATTCAAATAGATTATTTAATAATGCTGAAATTTTGTATAAAACTACCATTTACTGAAATACACATTATCTTTGACCTTGAGTGGTGTCTTGAGTGCCTTCTTTGATGGCCCATTCAGTTGCTTGGGGAAGGAAGCATTCCAGTTGTGATCTTAAATAAGACTAGAGTTACTTGTCAACTACCTACTCAAGAGCTCCTTAGTTATTGTCCCGAGGCAGATTTAAGGTCTCCCAAAACGTCCCATGGAGTGCGAAGAGTTACACTGGCAGATATACAACTCCTTTGTGCCCCTCCACTCTTTTGGTTGCGATGGGAATTCAAAGTTATTAATAAAAGTCTTGAAGTCTAAAAGTAACTTCTATTAATCTTCAAATTCAACAAATAAATGCCGGCTGTCAGAGCAGTGATTTAGGCCACCAAAACACAACACACACATCCTATGAAAGCACGATACAAGTGTGAATGTGAACTATTTTAGACTTTATTGAGATGGCAGCGACAGTAAAACCATAGCCTTTGGCAACATTTCAAAATAAAAAAATAGATACTGTTTCATTCAACACACTTCTGAGAGAAAACATCAGAAGTCTATTTCTTTAACAGCAACTGGTAGCCATTACTTTTTAAGAACTCGTCAGGTGTTTTATTGGCTGTACAACAGGTAAGAAACAGATAACGGACTTTATAGTATACTTATACAGTATATTTGGTAAAGGTTTAAACATAGTTTTCATAAATTAAGACATATTAATCAAACCTTGTTCACTGAATGTACTAAAAGTAAATAAAAGAAAAACTGGGAATATTATCACTGCATTTCCCACTTGAACAGAGATATTCCAACTTTTACACTGTATGATAATATCCGGGCTGTTTAATTTTAGCGCTGTTTAAGGATATTGCGATCAGCCTCCAAAACAGTCTGTCGTGTTTGTCACCACATTGTGAGCGTCATACGGCACTAATTGAGGTCCTATACGCTTCATCTACAACTCCACTGCACAATGTTCCCAAGAAGCTTCATAACACATACTAATAAAATTTTGAAAAAAATTATTGTCTAATACATGTCACAACTATACTAGGAGTAACAGCATGGAAACTGTTATTCTTTACATATGCTAGGTTATGTGGCCATAGAATTAACAAGACCTAGAATAATCTTCTGTCTCCTCTAATTTTACAGATATCATCGTGTCATCATACAGTGCATGAACCCACATGAAGGCCAAAGTTAAAAAGTGGTATTCCCTCGAATTGCATTCAGATATGTACATTCTCAGATGGTAAAGGGTGTTTATATTACCTTATAAATAGCTGAAAAATTACTTTTTAAAAGTGGAGCATGTCCGTGTGACGCACACGCTCCGCTCGCACAGATGCTAAATGATCTGTAATGTGTTAATGCTGCTGGAAGTAATCCTTTTTTTTTCCTGAAATCAAAACAAAACAGTGAATTCATCCATTTCCTCTTGTGGAGTAAATGGTGAGGATCCCACTGTGAATCACGTAAATCAGAATTTGCGTTTTCTGCATCGGCAAAACTTTTAACAAGAATGGCACCGGTGAAAACATATCAAAAGACCGTGTCTTACATGTAATCAATGTATACATGCATCAAACCTAGTTTTTTTTTTTTCTTGTAAAGGCCAACGGGTCCGCAAAAAAAAACGAGTATTAGACTGCGGGTCATTTTTGCTTGAATTCTAATCACAGTCTCGAGGTGAAAGTCTTCATCTGCACGGGGTGATGCACATTTGATCAATTTTGGTCCCACCCGGAGCGAAATGCATGCGCTGTGGCAGGGTACCCCGTTGGCTACCTTGTGCTAGTGACCAGGTGCCACCACAGGGGTGCTGCAATGCCAAGGATCAAGTCGTGAAACGTCACAGTTTGTCTCCCAGATACAGTGACACTGGACCAGATGGGTGAATCGGACCAAAGCTACAAGCTTATGCGGTTCAACTGCAATCGGCACCTTGCATTACCATATTTAGTTTAACATGCTATTTTCCAGCTGCTGCACTTTAGTAAAGGGTTGAAACAAAAAAAAAAAAAAACTGCCAAATTTCTTGTATAGGCGAACATACTTCAACAATTTTGCATGTTCATCTGAGATGCCTTTGCCCGCATTGGAACAGGGCTGGTAGGAGCGGAAAAAACGATCAGGCCGTAATCCCACATCTCGGTGCATTTAAGCAGCCTAACAATATGACTGCATACCAGGCTAACAATATGACTGCATACCAGGCTAAAGGAAGAGTCACAATCATAGGTATCGGAAGTGACAGTCCTATCAAACATCGTTTCTCCCTGTTTTCAGTCGACAAATTATATCAGCCCTTTCTAAACAAATATAATTGGTATTGTTAATTTTGAAATGTAATTACATTTTAAAAGCACCGTCTTAATGGCACGTGCATTTTTTATTCACTTAAAAATACATTGCTATATTTCTTGAATAGGATTAATGTAAGTTGAGGCAGTAACAACGGATAACCTATACAAGAAAGACAGAGCCATGGTGTGTTAAGTATCCCACAGTTTAATTGGCAATGCTATGTTTTGCTGTCCCTAATATACATAAAGACCCGTCGAATTCAACATTGACTTATTTACTGAACAGTGACAGTCACTTATTGATTCACCCCTAGGGTTGGCATTGTATTCACCCTCTTGTTCGCTCCCTGGCGGTGAACAAAGCCCGAAGCCAAAATGTCAGGCTTCGTGGTTCATACCAGTAGTCCACAAACTGCCGAATGACACCGTGGTGGCTCGGTCCACTTCTCTGGCAGCCAATACGGACCGCGCATAAATAAAACCACGAGTTGCCGATTGTTGCCCATCTCCATTTCAAGTTATGGCTACCCGCCTAACGTGAAAGTGAAGCAGAGGAGCTGCTTGTGCGGACAGCAGATAGCCCAGGAGACATGGCGGGCCATTTTATTCCAAGTCCAGTTTTTAAACAACAAATGTTGTACTTACATTCATTAGGCAGCCAAATATAATGAATAACTCCAGACAGGTTTGTATCATGGATCACAGGATGGAACAACAGTTACAATATCAAAGGACTGGATCCTGTTTGGTATCTAGCACAGACAAACACGGTATATACTACGCGCAAGCGCTGAACAACAGCTTACCATCACTACTACGTTAGCAGAGAGGGAAATCACCACATTGAATTGGCTGTATTACGTGGCTGTATTCATGAAATGATGTTCAGTACTGATCTGTTACAGTGAATGCACAAGGTAATTTGATTGGCATATCTATAATTCTGTGCTGTAGAATATGATGGGAATTATTATCCAAAAAGCAGTAATCTATTTTATATTTAAAACATATACACATCATCTGCATATTATTTATCAAAAGCCCCAAACCGGGGAACAGTCATTAGGTTTAACAAGTCCTAAGTTACCTGTAAACAACCAACGTTTTTTTTTTTTTTTGTTCAGCATAACATTTCTAATAAACCGGCTTCTTCCCACTAAAGTCCACGAGAAATCATGTCAGGACTCCCATCAGTAGGATTTGTGATTTGCCCTTCCTAATAAAGTAATCTGTTGTCACATACACCACACGCACTGTACTGAAAAGTCTGTAAGAGCATCTAACGTGTACTTGGTGAATTTTCAAGTTTATCAGCGACTTAACTGGTCATGCTGAAAGAAGGTAGATTAAAAATAATGCACTTTTTTTCCGACAGTTTCTTGGAGAAGCCATAACAAAATGACTTCAAAGCTTATATCTTCACATATTGTCAGTCGTCTTGAGTTCAGTTACCTCTAACAAGGTTAACATTTTGTCACCGGCTGCTTTTTGAAATCCGACGTGACCAATAAAATGAAATCGCTTGACTCAAAGTAACGTGGAAATAATTGTGTTTTGAAAGCATTGTTTCACAGATGAACACAAAAGCAAATGACATCCTTGAGCCGGCACGTTTTTTTAATATTCACCTTTTAGGGAGAAAAATGTTACAAATAAAATTCTCTGGGATTTATTATCATAATTACTTTTATTCGGCCACTCGTGTCATTTGCTTATGTTTGCAAGGCCATCCCTATGCGGGAGAAGGAGGGATATGCCGGTTAGAAATGGCTATCAGGAGCACTCAGGCGTCGAGTGTTAGGACACACTCAGAACGGAGGCATACTGGGAGTGTTACGCCAATTATGGGAATTGTAACACCGACGGGTTTTCTTATTAGTATAAGGCGGAAAACAATGTCGGATCGTCACTGTTCTCCCCATCAGTCTCAAACTAGGCTAAACCCCACCGATTATTAGACTGTATTTTGTGTCTAAAGTGCTGCTTAGCACAGCAGTGATGCAGCATTCAAATGGTGACCGGTCATAATCATTTTATATTTATAGTGGTGTTAAAAAAAAATAAATAAATAAAATCATAAGTTAAATAACAAAAGTAGCATGGCGACTGTGGAAATTCTGATGTCCACACAGATACTGTGTAGAGGAATGTCTCGAATGGGTTGAAATTGGTCACCTCTAATTAATAAGAAATCCCATTTTGAGCACTTTGGTCCGTTCCATGTCCAACTGAAATTCCATTCGCTCCGGTGTCAGTACGAATGCCACGGTTTGCTTTGGAAGCGGGAGAAAAAATGTATTTGCAAAGATTTTCATAATGCCTCTATTATTCCCACATTGGATAGGTGTGTTTCAGTCTTTTGTGATTGCCAGTAGCTGCCAGACTGCTGATAACATCTTGGGGCGGGAGAAATGAATCAATATCCAGCTGTCAGGAAAAGTGATGGGCAAACAGAGCATTACAAGTCTGATTCTGAAAAGTAAGGACCCAAGAGGTATCTATGTGAACCCAAATGAATTAGCATATTGGTTTACATACTGTCGAGCCGGGGACATTAAATGGAATTTAACTTTTGAATTCCGTTCCTATAAATCAGATAGTTTTGTACGACTATCCACAAACAGTGCATCCTTCACGTTTAATTAACAGCAGCGTAAATTGCTCACTTTGCTGACAAGAACAGTCGAGGCAACACACCACAGTTACTTGACATAGCATAATGGCTGTCGTTATCGTCACCGTGTGTTTCAAAAGTAAAAAAGTTCATTAACAATTACACAACTTCCAAACAGGTTTTTTTTTTCACAGATGTGTATATAGAATATCTTTTCCCGATGACCAATGAGAGTTGTAGAAATGATGCAAACATCCAGTAAAACGATGTTCCAACCCCACAGGAATTCCAGCGCAGTCATATGTGAAATGTATGAATCTTTATAAATGCAATATTTTCCTTCCTACCAGGTCTTAAGTGGTGAAGAACATACAGTGAGATGTTGAGTAGAAGTAGGCCACGGGGAGACTAGATTCTGCAAGAGCCAGTTTTGACTTACACTGTACGTCGAAAGCATTCTGTGTAACAATCCTTCATTCAAACACTTGCAGACAGAACAACCTCCTCAACAAATCAAGATTGTCCGAGGTGATGTCGGTGGCGTCAGCAGAAAGCCCATCGCGGCGGTTTGTCACGAGAAATAGTGAGTGTATTCAAATGTAGCTGACTGAACCGAGAACTAACTAGAAAGTACAAATAAAATTCAAGGGGTGCAGCCGGTTCGTTCAGATTGAGCACGAGTTCGCCCTTTTCCTTGGTTTCGGCTCCCCGAAGTCCCTGTCGTCAGCGGCACAGTGGCTGAAGGAGCAAATTGTCTGCGAAAGCCGACGCATGCCCAAGCGGAACACGCTATTGGACAGGCTGTAGATGACACAGTTGCAAAAGCTGTTGCTAATGGCCAGCCAGGTAGTGATGAAGGAGAGGGCGGGGCTATCCAGCACATGAGAGCTCTCTAACAGGAAATAGATGATGTAGGGCAGCCACAGCATATAGAAAACACTGGTGATGCGGAAGAGCACCATCGCGTAGCGCCGATCCGGTCCGTGACCTCCGTGATGCCCCCCGCCTCCGCCGCCGCCGCCTTCACCGGCCTCCATCTCCTGGCTCGGAAATCGTGCCCGCCGTTCACTGATTTCCCTATTGTGCTGCTGGCAAATCCGAAAAATATGGTAATAAGTAAAACAGACGACTAGCGCCGCAGGGGCGTAGAGCAAGCATACCACAAAGCCTGTGAAGAGTGCGGAGGTGGGCCAATAGTGAGCGCACCACTCGAAAATGTCCCCGTGGTAGCCTGGCTTACCCCATCCAAAGAAGGATGGCAAGAAGACCAGGCTGGAGTAGACCCAGATCAGGGTAATGCAGCCTCGTAGCCGGCATGGTGTCACCAGTTGGTTATAAGATAGCGGTTTAGTGATGGCTAAGTAGCGGTCCACACTGATACAGGCCAAACAGGCCATTGAAACGCTTTTGAGAACAGAGATGACGTAGCTGAACACCTGGCACGTGATGGGCTCCTGGACGCCTGCTGGGTAGTGGAGCAAAGACAGGGTGGGCACAAGGCAGCTGAGACCTACCAGCAGGTCTGCATACGCCATGGTCTGGATGAAGTAACTGGTGGTGTAATGGTGTAGCAAAGGGGCACAGTGGAACACAAAAATTACCGTCAAGTTCCCAGCAATGATGAGTACCGTCAGAAGTACAATAACGGCAGTCTCCAGGACGCAGGCCTCTACGCCTTCATTCAGCCTCCAGCCCAAGGGGCAGGAGTGGTTTGAGGTCCTGCCAGGAAAGACTTCTCCTTGGCTGCTGTTGGCAGTTGGCATCGGGTTTGTCGTCAGTTCCGACAGATTCATTGTTATGGGAGCTATATAGGTGGGTCAGGTTTATGTTGTTCCACCCATAAGGCAGCCACGTGAAACTGGAGAACTGCCTGCCCCCTCCCGCTCTTGTCTGGGTGTCTGCTGCCTCCCTCAGTTGACGGAGCTCAATATTCTCCCTCACACACACTCAGTCACTCTTTCACCTTTCTCTCACATAGCTGGATCTCAATCAAATGAACACCGACTGGAGCAAAAATCAATAAAGCCTTTGGGGGGATAGGACAACCCATTTGGTTCTCCTTTTACAATCACTCATGGTTAGCGAAAGTAGAGGGGGTGGCTGGATCAGTAGCTGTGAGGAGGCAAAAAAAACAACCAAACTGTAATCCTTCATTAAATCCAAAGCAGGGTGGCGTCCATGCAGTGGCAAGCGTCCATCCCAAAGGCAAGTTTCCCCGCTGCTTTGCCTACCAGTCTGCGCATCTGCTGGTCCTAATGAGGGCTGCCACCGGGAGGCTAAGGGCATGAGCTGTGTTCGCATGGGCAGAAAGCAAAGGCGACGCAAAAAGCGACCGAGACCAGCGATTAAAGCATGAAGCGAAGCCGAGCCCTCCGCCGTCTTGACAGATCCCGTTGCCCTCCCAGAGTCGGATGAAATGCACCGGGCGGCGAGGCCTCTAAGAACATATATTTCAGGCAACTATTCCCCAGGGGAAGAAGACACTTCTTGGGAGTCTCTCTTCATTTATCCCAAACTCTGACGAAGAAAGCCGTCCCCTCGACGTCCCCCTCGACGTACTCCAAAATGTCACTGTAACATCGGCGATACTGTGTTTACTATCTAACAGTGGGCTTCCCTTATTTTGGTGGTCCTCTGGTCAGTGTCTGGAGCCCATGTATGCCCAGCTATTGTCTGAATCAAAACACAGACACAGACTAGAAAAACATGGGGATCTCCGCAGGAGATAATGTCACAGCTCTCTCAGCACACATGGTGCTGGGGGGGAATGTGTTTACAAGGCATCCCGAGGCAAAAAGAGGACGTGGAAAAAAAAAAAAAAAAAAAAAAAAAACACAAGCATATCAAAAGTCTGGCTGAGCTCTGCTTTACAGATGCCGGGAAGTTTTCGATCCAAATGTACAAAGTTGCCCCGCGGCGTTACGGACTGCCGGACAAACAAATGTCACGGTCTAGGGGCCGATGAAGCTGTGGGTTTTCAGATTCCCGTGAAGCCAGGTGAGTAGAATCTCCGAGATCTGAGGAAGGCCGGCTGAACGACTCGCAGTCCCACGGCAGACGCTCGCAGAGGGGATGTGGGGACAAGTCGGCAATCCAATTTTCTATCCCATAAATTGGGATACTTGCTTCTGTCACGAAATTGTGACGCACTGGTCAGGTGGAGGCTCAGCACCTTCTCTTCATGTGCTTAATGCAAACTGCTGATTTTCTGATTTACCTTTGTCCTTTCAAGTGTGCATTCTGCTTAGTTTGAGTGGGATGGTGTCCCAGACAGCCTCGCCTTTAACTCCTCTCTCAGTATGTCAGTCAAAACACGAGCGGCACAGCAAAAGGGAAATCCACTCTGGCAGCATAATGGAAAGAGCAAGTCCCGGTCGGAGTCCCCGTCGTAAGCGCTGTCCTCTGCAAACATCCCACTGGAATTCCGTTGAGCAGGACAACCCAGGTTTCTAATACATAAATCCACGGATCGCGGCGTTCAGCAGATATCTGCGCGGATGTGCAAACGGCGTCCGAAGCGGCGAATAGAAAGCAATTTAGAGAAAAGGCTGACTGTGTTGATGGAAACGTCTTAAATCTGCGGCGAGCGTAACGATGGGACGAAGAGTCCCTCAGCCCTGGTGCAGTGAGAAGGATAGATGCTGTGACTGGCTTACACTTCCCTCCCTCCCTCTCCACACAGTCTCTCTAGCTTGCACACTCTCCCTCTCTTCACACACACACACACACACACTCACACTCACACACACACACGTGCACTCACAGACACCACCATCACCACACACACACACACACACACACACACACACACACACACACACACACACACAACCCCTCCCTCTTCCTTCCTTGCTTTCCCTCCGCTTCTTTCTTATCGCCTGCCCCCTCCCCTCCGAGCTGCACCTGAGGCTCCCTGCCACATTATTCCGTCTGTCACACTGGTTTTGTCCCGGAGGTAAATTTGGATACATTTCCTATTTACATATCACTTATCACTCGCAGTCGATTTTCTATTAACCCGCGCCCCTCCTCCACCCTCCTTTCCCCCCCTTTTTTGTTTCTTTTCCGCTTCTTACGCTCGATCCCGCTCGCCTCGCCACAGCGCATTGCACTTGCCCACGTTGTCTCGAAAAACAAACGCAGGGGTGGTCATCGACCCCAGATTGACTACTGTATCATTATTACATAATGTTTGCGTACACTTCAAGGATATAAGGTGACATTCAGCCTCCTTTAATCCCACAGAGCATCCTCCCTTACCCAGTCTGCAGGTTCATCTGAATACATAATTTATTCTTTATTTAAGCATCAGCTCAGTACAGTTTTGTGTGCCTCTTAGTAACAGTTGCCAAGCATTCTGGCCTTTGGAATCATCATATGGCTAGCAGATGATATAGAGGTGACGGAAAAATTGGTGGAGCACATGAGAAAAGACACTATTCAGCCTCAATGCAGGAAAATCTTACATCAAGTAAGTGAACGTGAGTTTAACCATCGGAGCCAATTAAAATCAATGAGGAGGAGCTGGTTGAGACCTGTAGGGATAAAAATGGCCCAGACGGAAAGCAACACGGTGACTGGACAAGAAATAGAAAATGTATTTGATTATTTGGAAACGTGTTAGAAAGGAAGAAAAAAATTATAATCATCAAAAAAAAGAGACGGATTGCCGCAGTACAAGTATTTAAAAAATCATCACGTTGAACAGGAAGATTTAAGAAGCACTCGTTTCCCCGGTTGAGCTGGCTAGGAGGCTAATGCTACTGCTAATCAGGTAAGCACTGAAAAGATGCTGTCGGGACGTTTGTAGTAAGATTATTTGTAGTAAGTCAAATCAGTCATGCTGAAAAATGATGTCTTAAAGGACAAAGACCACAATAGCAAGACGTAGAATCCTGTCTTGACACAGGAATAAATAAACGTTGCTCTGAATAATCGTGAGCTACGCCCCATGTCCATTACATACCGTACGCAAGACCAGAAATGAACTCATCCGGCACGATATGCCGCTCCGCGGATAGCAGAGTGCTTGCCGACGACGATGCTTACATAGCTCATTATCTGAATAATAGAGGCGCAATGACCGCCTCTGTCATGCACAAGGATCAACCGAATATTAGCTGCATTAGCTGAGTACGGTTGTTATAGCGGGAGGTCAAGCAAGCAAACTTCCATGAGATGGGTGTGAATTGCCTCTGCATATTCAAACGCACACTTCATTGCCTGTATGATTAGACAGCAGTCACTTAGACACAGCTTCTACACCGTTACTGCTTGTTACTAAGCCGCGATCATCTCTTCTTTTCACAGGTGGTTCTGCAGTCAGAGCTACAAAAAGCTGGATGTGTCATTCTCCCAATGTTTTGCCGCTGAGATCTTGTCTTGGTCAATACTATGTTATTCTGCTGTGACTGAATCCAAACCGGCGGCATCAGTTGCGCGACCCACCGACGATTTCAGCCAAAGCCTCTGCACGTGCAACATTTCCAAAAATGGTTTAAGTTGGACCACAACAATTTTGATCCCTTCTGCGAGCTCCGTGGGGCGGCCATATCGGTTTATTGATTGCTACATGGTTTTAAATGTCTTTTCCATGCCTTAATGAATATGATTTACATCTTAGTCAATTGTTCAAGAAGATGGAGTGTTGCCTTGTCCCTGCACCCATGATTTGCACAATAAGGGTTATTCCCCAGAAGCTGCAACCATCACTCACCATTTGTAGCTCAGGACCTAATAAAAAAAAAACAAAGGTCTACGTTTCCAAGCTAACTTCTACATTTTTTAGCTTCTGCCTCTTTTCTTCAATACTGGGCTATTAATTCTGATGGTCACTGGATTTTGATGTTGTTTCAGTGACTGTGACTCAAAATGACAGAGTTCTTTGCTTTAGGTACGTTTCATATGATATGTTTGCTTCCTGGGGCAGCTATATTGGATTATTGACTTTCTTTTTTAATTTTTTTTTTTCTTATCCTTAATATCTCTGAAATGCCTTGATGGATTTTGCTCTTTTACATTTCATTATTTCACCAGCTAGCAGGAGGTGTGGTTGAATAATTGGAGGGAGGTTGATCATATTTCATCTGGCAGGTACTAATAGCCATTGACTACTTCTAATTATCATTATTATCATTAGAATTGATGTAACTGTTTAATGTTGAGAATGCTGAGGGGATGACATTGTCATTGCCACTAGCAGAACTATAATGAGTCCTTTACAATCACAGCGAGAACATGTTGAAAATCGGGCTCTTGCTCTCATAAGAATCTACCAAACCATTTATCGACCTCCCGCGCTCAGTAATCAATGGTTTCACAGTCATAATGGAAGAGACCACTGTCTTCGGGGTAGAAATGTTTCATCACATCATGGGATGGAGGTGATGTGTAAGTTAGTACAACATTGCAGTGACCCTCCTCCCCGGCCCATCGCCAACGGGGGGTGGGGATCCTCTGAACTATGCCAGCTAAAGGCTTTCACAGCATTACAGATTCGCTGGATGCCCACAGTAAAGGGGTCAAGCATTTAGGGCAGTAATATTCTCTTGGGAGGAGATATCGACACCCTTTTGTTGTTTAATGAAAATATAGCCTCTGGCACTAACAATCTGTCACCTGGGGGAAGAGCGATTCATCTGCTATTTTTTTTATTTTTTTTTTTTTCCTGCGCCACATCACACTAAAGCACCAATGTCATATTTATCTTGGCCCTGCAGACTACTATTTTCACTTTTATTTACGAATGTCTCACTCCAAGATATAAAACTCAGACGCCATTCTAGTCAGTGTTCCCACGGCAACACGAGCTAGCAATTTATCCTTTTGTACCGAAACTCTGGGCATCGGTGCCCTGACAACGAAGGCTCTTGTAAGGTCATTAACATCGGACTTTTTCCTCTTCCTTCAGAAAAATGTGCCTCCACAGAACGTTTCTACATGGCAAAGAAATAATTGTTCATTTTGACGTATAATGCACTGTACATGTTTATTAGCCTCATCTTATGTTTGACCAATAACTGAGCTGCATTCTGTCTTCAAGCGCAGCTTAATACTTCAGAATAAATATTTTCAATTTCGACACAGATGTCCGAACGATGAGATTTCATTTATTTGGATTTTGTATTGTATGTTTAGTTCTTAAACGGTTTACAGTATTTAATCATGGTTGGCGGCCCTCGTCTTTTAAGTGTTGCTCCATCTGCTGGAATAGACCTGCTGTGTCAGTCATGGAAAAAGGCAATTATCTTCACCACTGTCTCTTCTTTGAACTACTGCTGTCAACGCTAACAACTGCAAAGATCGTCGAGATTAATTTGGATTCCCGCCACCGTCCTTCTTTGTATTGATTCATTATGAGGAATTCGCCGGTTTTTGTTAGCGTAGGTCAAGAAAGTTGCACGTCTTTTGTCCAATAACTTAATTAATTTAGTTTAGTAATCTTTTTTCATATAGCAAGTTCTTTTGGGAAATCTAGTACACGACTCATGTCACAGGTGAGCCAGACATTTACCTTTGAAAAAAATGTAAGTTAAATAATGACAACAGTCCTTGATTAAAAACAGTGTCGAAGAAAAAAAAAAAGGGGCAACAAAGACGCAGCGAAGACAAAATGCGTGCAGTTTTGCTGCCACTGTGGAAGAAACCAGTCAATGGAGATCTCTGAGCGAAGTGTACCTTCGGAGGTGGACAATGATGAAAAACACGACCAGAAGGCCACCGTTAATAATTCATTCTGCTCCCAAACAAAGTCAGCAGGGTCACATGGAAACAAAGGTGCAGGTTGATTCGCATCTCAGCGCTTCCCAGCATCCCACACTCTTCCACCCCTTGGCTCCTGCTGATCCAAGTCTCAGTAACAACGTGTTGGTAGAAGCAGGGGGTTATATCTATTTTATAGGCGTTTCCAAGTCTCCGGACCCAGTGTCGCGGATCAGGACGTAGGCGATTCACCGCTCTGCTCGCAGAGGCATCAATAGGATAATGTAACGAGGCAGTCGAGTGTGGAGCAGCTTGCTTTCTTTCGGCGATAATCAGAAAGTATTTTAATCGTAAATTTATATAACTGATATAAAAATGAAGCACAGAGAAATATCACAGTCCTGGACTGCATTGAAATGTTTTTCAAATGCTGCTTAAATCAGTCCACGCAGCTGACATAATATCTCTCAGGTAATTCCAGAGGATGGTAGTAATATAAAAATTTCCGCCTCGGTCTCTCAATGTTCACCATGGGAGATCTTGGCCCGCATGCATTCTCGATTTATAATTTTATAATATCCCCAAAGACATTCAGTCGCTGCACTGTTGCTGACAAGAGAGGACTGGGGCCCTCTGCCCCCTGAAAATAGGTGAAATACTACATAAACATCCCTCTTAGCCTACATGTAACGCTCATAAAAATTACATGGTTTCCACGTTTATGATGTCTCCATGCTGCTGATGTAAAAAAAGCGCACCTCTGGCATACACGAACACTGGAACGCAAACATGCATGATGAACAGAAGAGCCGGATACTTGTTTTCCAAACACGGGAGACATGGAGGTTGCTGTGTACAATGGAGCATTTCTCATGGAACAACAGCAGAGGAATGCAAAGGAGGCAGAATCAGGTACTGGTGACGATGTGGTACTTACATGTCCTGATGCCGACGGAAACGCCCCGTCGAGTGGGTTAAAGGCCACTGATGGCTTTGCCGCTTCAAAGCACGATAAAATGCCGACGGCCACAGCAAACTATATCTCCTTAATTTCATCCGGAATTTGTAAGCATTGCACCATCATTAAAAAATTCCAAAGTCAGATGTAGCTTTCCCTAAAAGTATGGGCTCACATTCTGCAGGGCTTTCTTCGGCATATTTGCGATTGTTGAAGTCGGGCCTGTCCGGCAAATCGAAGTCATGGCATTTTTGACAGGCGTGGCGCAGAACTGGAATATGCATGCGATATAATTAGCAATGAATCATTTCACTAAACCTATTTCTTAAACGTCCCTGGTGGGTGACGAAATATTACATTGGAGTGTACACAGGAAAAATAGGCTTTGCTTAAGTATTCTCCTCTAATTTAAGAAGTGCTCCCAATGACTTTATAATACAATTACAATTACCAGTAATGTGAAATAATGTTTTCCACATCATGATTACCTTCATTGAATAGATTTGTACCATTTAGTTAATTGTTTTCAGTTCGTGACAATCCCCTTAACCCAAAGTCTGTGGGTAGAATAAGCAGGCTAGATGGTTCGCAGAACTATTAGCGCTGCCTCACTGCCTGGATGTAAATTCTCAGCTAGTACAATTAACAGTCCTACAAAAACCTGTTTTTTTTAGCACAATTTACCACATGGGAGGCTTTTTTTAAACCCTTGTTGCAATTTTTGTTGTATTTTTAGGCTCACGGGTTGTTGCCTGACACGCCGACGGCTGTTCCATTTGGCCAAAAAAGGTCATCTGTAATTCCCAATGAATTGTGACAGGTAAAGCACTTCTTCTCCTTTGGGCTGTTCCCTTCAGCGAATCATCTGCCTCCATCTAACCCGATCCTCTGCATCCTCTTAACTTTGTGTCCTCTTTCACTCCAACTAGAAATATCCACTCAGGGTTGTGGCACTTTGCACTGTAACTTCTTCCGAAACTATGGAATTCTTACATTGGTATTTTCTAGAGTGGCCCCTTAAGACACGAATCACTTCATGTAAGAATTTTTTAAGATACAATACAAGTGCGATTCGAGCAAATTTTATCCTTGAAACCCGCAAAAAATTTTCATGGTACGAATACGAGAGCGAGAAAATCAAAACTCGAAATTCACGCGGTACCCGCCAAGTGAGCTCCCACGACTCCAAGACGCTTCTAGCGACAGTGATTCTGAGGAAAATTGATTTGAAAAATAGATCAACTAGTGAAGAAAACTAATATTCAAAAGTAAACTTTGAGTTAATTAAGTTAAGTTAATTTCAATGAATCATCATCATAAGTTTATTGTCGTGTTAAGTTCAATGTAAGTGTAGGTTTTTGGCTCAGCGTCTGTGTTGGCAGCCTCTCTCGCACCCTCGTAACCACTCGCCGTGTCTGAGCTAAGGATTCATATTACAACACCATAAGTTTACAATAACCGGGATTATTCTATTTGATGTCCCTTACATCATTAGTACCCTTCTTTTCCAGGTTTCTTCTATATTAAAATCCGTTTTGTGATTTTTCTTTTGGTGGGGTGGAGCGAATTCATTTGATTTCTGTTATTTTAAATGGGGAAAATTCATTTAAGATACGAAAAAAAAAAAAATCAGCATACGAACCCAATTCTGGAACGAATTAAATTTGTATCTTAAGGGACCACTTCACTTAAAGTGATAGTTGTTTTACTGGTATGTACTTTACGGCAGAAAAGGTATTTGTGCATTTTTAGTTAGAAACATAAAGATATGAAGAGTTAAGCATCTGGAGAACCACAATTGGAATTATCATGTATCACCATAAGTTATGGGAACTACTCGGGGCAAAAAGAAACATTTGAGGTGCAACGTCACCATGCACATTACTCAGATACCTTGTTTTGCGGATAATTTGGTAAGATGTAGCTGCTGAAATCATGATGGCAGGAAACGCAGCTTCCGGACCTCATGGAACAGTACAAAAATGTGGCTGCAATGCAAATCTGAAAGTGGGTCTGCTCTCAGACTGGCGGGAGAATAACACCAGAAAGGAGAAAAAAAAATTGCTCACTTGAGGCTGACAGGCCTTTGAGGTGGACCGGTGATCTGCCGCTTCGACTCAAGTCGCCTCCTCACCTGCTGACTGGAGTTCAATTGCAAAGAGAAGCTTGAGGTCAAAGACGGGCAGTCGACCGAAATCACTATCAATCACCCTCATTTAATTCTGCACCCGATGGCGGTGAAGACCTGACCGGCCACTCAGGATGATATATTTATATTCATTTTTCTCATGCTCCAATTGCCCTTGCGGTAAACATGTAATGATGCATCACTGAAGTACTGCAAACCTGAATTATCCAGGCTTTACCAAGATGTCCGTATGTATGACAGGAAATGCAGGAACAAGTCAAGACAGACAGCAAACGCTCTTTTACCAACCAGCTCTGCAACACGGGCGTCCGTGTTGTTGTCCGCTGAACCGAAGTGTGACACAGCAAAGCCTTCTGCGCTGGATCAAACCGGAGCAAAATACAAACGTCCAACGCTGACAGGTCATTTATACAAGAGATGGCAATGAATCACAACAAAGATAGCGAAAACATTTAACCGGAGGGGTAACAAGGCTCAGAAACCTCTGTTACAAGGGGGAGAAAAATTCGACAGATTCGGGGAATGAAGAGAGACTCCGATGAGATCAACGCAGTCTCGTGTTCAGGCCATATCCTCCCCCCTGCGCCCTCTAATAGCGGAAAAGGGTAATTACAGTCTGTTTCAATGTCAGCTTTTCCAGAGTCGTATAGGTTTAACATGTGTAAGTGAATTTAGTCAAATGAAACAACAGGATGTTTTTCTCCTGAATGTTTTTTTGAGGACGGAGGCAGACAAAAAGGGCACAGATTCATTTTGTCAAACGCCGACTCACTGATTTCACACATCGACATGATGAGATAGTGTAATTACGCCAGTCAATGTCAGATTCTACATTTGTCTTTTGACAGCCAGCAACTCAAAGCCATTAGCTCTCTCCTGGGAACATAAGCCCCTTCCTATCCACCTATCTGTAAGCCTGTCTGTCTATCTGTGGTCCTTTAATATTTGCCACAGCGGGCATTATTACGGTCTTAGTTAAGTGGATTTTTATTTCTTCCTCCCACGCTCAGAATATGATGGTTCTTCCTCTGGCATACACTGGAAATAAATTCAGATTTGGCCACATTTATTGAATCAGGAGGGGCAAGCTGGTCGCACTCTGATTAGAAGAAGAGGGCGAGAGTGAGAGCCGAGTGTGACTCCGGCTGCGTATGGCAAGTGCGGAGACGGGGAGAAAAGTATAGTGGCCAGAGGAGACGCTGGAGGCTGGATCTCCTTAATCCAAGCTGTCATATCAGTGTCGGGATGGTGATGAGGCTACGCTAACCCGCCAACAACAAAAGAGACAAATACACACGGCACAGTGTGGTACGACTGCAGCGATGACACGTATCTTTATCCTTAAAAAAATGTTTCACCTCTACTGTGGGATGTTAGAAACCACCCGCAGAAAAAAAGCTTTGTAGCATTTCATATACCATACTCGGTTTTAACTGCACAGTGTAGTCATAGTGCGATCACTATTTCCGTTAAGACGAACCTTGAAGCTTTCAAAAGTCATCTCGCAGATAAATATTACCAGACTTTTGAGAATACATGAATTTTCCTCAGGATGTGTCCTTTTATGGTGCCTACTGGGCGCTTGCTTTTGATATGTGAATATTAGCTTGAGGGCTGCACTATGGAGAGCCGCGCACAGCCAGGAGGGGAGGGGAACGCTGTGAACAGACCGATGTTGTAAAAAGAGAGAGAGAGTGGCAGTGGTTGTTGCCTGGCTGTGTTTGAGATCACGGAGTGCAGCTGCTCCCTCCAGATACTATGGCGGAGGATGGGAAAGTGGCGAGCATTAAGTGTGCGTCTTTGTGTAAGAAGCTGTGAATGACATGATTTTAGCCTCGGGGGGGGACGAGGGGGTATGGGAGGCATTCTACTAATTGCACAGTCAGTGGAATTATATTTCTGAATCTGTATGTCTCCGGTTTTCTTTTAAATTGGAGGTGGAATCCCTCGGGAAAGAATAGTAATAGGGAAAAAAAACTGAAATCTAAAAGTAAACTATAAATTATCTCACATGTGCAAGGCCCAAAGCAATACAATTTACAAACGTGATGTTTCAAGGTTTGTCCTTGAATACTGATACACATATTGTGGTATAAATAGACAGCACACGTGCACACACAGACGGTTAGCCGTCCAATACCGCTTATCCTGCTCACGGGATCACCCCGGGCGGCGAAGCCAATCCTTGCTGACATTAGGTGTGGGGCGGGGAACACTATGAAGCCGTCAACAGCCAGGGTTAAGGTTGAAATGTAGGGAGGTTCGACCACTCCCATTCACACCTGACCGTTTCTGTCTTCGATTAACCCAACGCAAGTTTTTGGTCAGCGGAAAGAAGTCGGAGAACCGGGAAAAAAAAAAAAAAAAAATGCACGGGAGGGGAAAACATGCAAACTCCACACAGAAAGGCCCTGGTCGGAGAAGCGTCGAGCACTCTGACCCCAACGCAAGAAGGTTCAGGGTTCAAACCCGCAGGGTGACATGCTGGTATTTCCAATTAAATATATTTCAGTGCTTTCGGAGATGTAAAGCTCCATGAAATTTTCAGTTTCTCACCTGCTTCAAATGGCTATCAGCAGTTTCCAAAGTAATGGGACATGCCCCGTTTCTACATCCCTCATTTAGGACCAAGAGGGAGAATTTGAAATGCCTTCATTTGCATTCACTGTTCACTTTCATTTGACTTCCAAACTGCCACATCGACTTTTATGAAAACAAAACAGTTGACATGTAAGGGTCAGTTAAAACTGGAGAACGACAACACGAAAGCAGAACATGCTACACTGGGTATCGGTCTCCGAGCCGGGCTCTTTTACACAACTAAACTTGTAACCATCGGATGCCCTTTTGCAGCATGTGCAAACAGCTGTCTAATTCTGCCTTAAAAGGCAAATTAGTGTTTAAAAACAGAAACGACAGCCGGTTATAGCGCTTAAACGGCATCTTTCCAAGTAACAGCTTTGTTATCTGGCGCTCAAAATTCACACGGAGCTTTACACAGTTTGCAAAATTGTGACAGTAATAGTCGTCTCACGGCTGCGAAGGTAAAAGGGGAATCATTTAGACTGTCTATTAATAACCGGCCAATGCTTGGCATCTACCCTGGTACCAATTATCCAAATATCAAGTGCCTAATGAACTAAGGTGGAAAGTTAAACAACGAGAGCAAAAGGAGACAGAATTGTCATGGAGACAACTTCAAGCAGACAGAAGTCCACGGACCCTGGCAGTTACCATGGTAGCCTATCTTATGTACATTGTACTCTATGAATCTGTAAGGGGGTTATCAGGCGTGGGTGTAATAACATTCCAGCTTTGCTGCATGATGGATACGACCGGCAAGGTGCGCTGACATTAAATCTCATTGCAACTCAGACCTGACCTAAATAAGATTCACCATTGAAATGCAAAGCAAATCACAGTCACTGTGACTTGGACGGACTATTATTTCTACGTCACCTATCAGTGTCCGCGTGCAACATTTGAAAACAGCCACATTTCAGCCGCTTACAGGGATTGAATTTGAATGAAATCAGTGCATGGGTATACTACACTACAATTAAAAATCATTCCCCGTGTTAAAATGACATCACGATTTAATCATTCCGGCTATTGCCAGGGAGAAAAAGTGGACTATTTTTGCAAACAGTGCCCTTGGGGGACTTTCAGTTTCACACAGATTAAAACTCCTTATAGCCGGCTGTTGTGAAACTGCTGTTCCAGGCTTCTGATTACAACTCTCGTACCTGTGCAGAGATCCTGACCTCTGTTAATAGATCGGCTATGCAGTGAGTGACATTAGGCTTTGGAAAGACAGGCCTGGAAATAGCTTGCTGAGCTTTTTTAAGCTGTGGGTTCAAGCGTGGCAGCAAACCTTGGGCTTGTTCAGCTCTAGGGATACAAAAAGGTTGTTGAAATGTCATGAGCAAACTCTCAACCCCAACCCCAACACGGGGAGAAAGGAGTATTTTATGAATGCCTCCGATGCCCCGAGGCCGTGGTGTGTGTGACAGATTTTGCATTTGGGAGTGTGTGTGTGTGTGTGTGTGTGTGTGTGTGTGTGTGTGTGTGTGTGTGTGTGTGTGTGTGTGTGTGTGTGAGAGAGTGTGTGTGTGAGGACTGTAAATGAGAGCAGTACATTACTGGACATGACACTCGCAATTTACGATATCAAGCAATCTGGCCACAGGCCACTCGCTGCTAAATGCTCAGTTAGTCTAGACCGGTGATTCTCACCTTCAGAAGAGACCCCACAAAAGGCAGTTAAATGATCTAAAGATTTCAAATGTGATCTATAGGTCCGTGAAATTGAATTATATATCAAATTAGTTCATTTAGCTGCAGTCTTCAATTTGGCACTTAAAACATCTGCTACGCGGATGATGTAAGTAAGTCATTTCAAGCCCTCAGTCTGATGCCGGGACATGAAATTACATTTACTGCTCCATGAAATAATCATGTGAGCTCACACTTAAGTGAGCTGTAATCAGTCCATGTCCGAACCTCACAGAACTGGAATGGTGTTAGATAATCAACTATGTATTTGCCTTTCTATAACGACCAAAAATTCCCAGAGTCAAATATGCCAGGAAAAAACATCATGCTGCTATTGTACCACATACCATTATGGTATTACTTAGTGACTTTTGGCACTAAACTGTACAAAAAAATAAACCCTGCAGCTACTCTGTATTCAAATGACATATTTATGCACTTCAGTCTTCATGCCGTCAAATGTGATCTTTTCACCTTAGCAGCACTTCGTCTCTGGGTGCATTTTATACCTTATAGTTAAATGTTTACTGTTTCACATAATAGTGCACTTTATTGTTTCATTTGCGCTCTATTATTATTATTTTGCTAATTTCATGTCACCATGGGATTGTGAGAAACGTCTTCTCGACTCATCTGTATGTCTAGTACATGCGGAGAAATTGACAATAAAGCTGACTTTGACTTTTGATGAGAGATTTGTTTTGAAATCTCATTTTAATATCTTTTAAATAACAATTACAGTGGGACAGATTTTTATTTCTATTTTTTGTATCCTTTCTTTTTTCTCTCTGAAAACAAACAGCCTGACTGTAACACTGATCCCACATGTGACTGTAAACAGCTCTTCTAAAACGACAATGTTAGCGGTGTCAGGTTTACACATGGCCGGCTCAATTCCAGACACTTCTCACTTATTGAAAATTCCTTTAAATAACTGTCAATGACATAAGGTCGCATATTTTCAAATTGGCCATGAATATCATTAATTTATGGGAACTCCGACATGAGTGCGTGCTGTACTTGCGCGGATGTTTTTTGTTTTTTTATTTCAAACGCATGGTCGGCCACAGCCATAATTCACAATATAAGAGAAACGCTGTAGAGCCCTATCAAATCTGTGTTATTGCTTTTTACAATTCTCAATTCAACGGCTCCGTTTACGACCCCCTGGCTCACCTGCTGCCATCGGTCTGTTGTTGTGTTTCCGGTCCACGTCAAAAGATACTTGCCACTGGTTCTAACCACATTTTTAGGGGGGACAAAGAACTCTTTATAGAAACAAACATGAATGCATTTATATGAAAAGGACTTAAGGCTAACTTCACATATGTAGACACATTAATGAAGGACTATATCCTGTTGCAGTCTAACAATTTCTTTAGGGTGTCATGAATATGCACATTTAATTATTAAATAAGCGCAATTTAAATTTCTCAAACGAAAAGTTAGTACCCTATGACTTTTTTCACCCTTATTATGGTGTTTCAGAGATGCATTTGGCAATTATCATAGACAGCCTCGGGTGATGTAAGTGAAAACACTAGGGGCTACGCATGGTTTTACTGGTTACTATTAATGCAGCGTATGTCCAGAGGCTCCGCTGATACGAAGCACTGACTTTCTGCACACGGCCCATCCATAACAGCAACTGTCCAATCACTTAGAATTCACTCAGCATTAATGTTGTCGCTGAGCCCAGACAATAGAGATTAATAAGCTCCACATCACCTTCATCATTGCTGTCGTTTGCCTGTCTTCCCTCCCACCTCCAATTTCCCTCGGTTCCATTCATTTGCCGGAGCTATTAATAGCCCAGCCACCCGGCTATCAATACCATCACTACTCCAGCAAGACAGAGGATGTGGGTGTGCACCAGTCTATGAAATTAGACAAAAAAAAACTTTGCCGACATACAGGAGCTCGGTCTTATGTAAGGAAAGAGGAACGGCGGCGTACTAAACATGGCTCCTGCAGGAGAGATAAAGCCACATGTAGCAGTTGCACATGGAATGGGCAACGGTGAGAGGGAGAATGATAACGTAGGGCAGAGGAAGGAATAAAGAGGCACAGAGCATCAAGGGAAGTAGCTGAGCCATTTAAAAAATGGAGGTGCTAAAAGGCACCCACCAAATGTTCAAATGTACAAATGTTCACGGTGGGAGACAGGAGAACGTAATGGCAGACATCCGCCAATTCATGGGTGGTTCAGACATGTTACTTTCCTCTCGTTTTTCTCCGTGATTATCATGTCAAGTTTTTCTTGTCAGATCCTTTTGTCACTCCTGTCATTCCCGGGCTTTTGATAGAAGCAGGTAGATTCGTTTTTTACATGCAAACATAGCAGAGAGCGGAGAAGACATGCATGCGTGTGTTATACGTGTGGTCGATGGCGTGGATCTACGGTGACCTGATTGCTTTGTTTTCTTATCAGCTAAATTTGACCTCAGCTACTATGCATACCTGTATGTAACATATGTGTGACTTCTCCACCCAGCTCTTTTTATAGTGCATTGGACTTTTATTTTGGACATGCATTGTTCAGTGTTTTCACACCAGAGCTCCAGAGAAGGAGTCTTCTCGGGTGAGATTCTGACACCTTACTTGCTTTTGAGGAGGAAGATAGCAACTTACATGGCACCTATTGCCCTAAGCGTGTGAATGTGTGTGTCTGACCGGTGAACTCTTTGAATATCAAGACGGAGGACCAGCACAATGTAGAGACTGTTTATTGTTTTATAAGGAAAGGTTTATCACCGTGTGAGTTCTTGGTTAATTTAAAATTCCAAAAGTAAAGTTATCCCATTTCTAGGCACCCTTACAGGTGAATCACTATGACAAAGATTCATCACACTGATTCATTTGAGCAGGTTTCAAATATTAGACGGTGTTATTTTTCTTTCCTCATTTTAGTGTTGCAAAAATATCAGTGTCCTCTGACAAGGACTGCAGTTTTCTTCTTCTTACTCTCATTATCAAACGAACCAACCCACCAAACGAACGCACACGAGCGAACACGTTAAGACTTTTCCTAAACTGCACAAAATAGGTCACAGGGGACAGGAAGCATTCGAGTCATTTCTGGGGCTCACCGGGAAGCCAAAGGAACAGGAGGAGCCGTAATATCCCTGAGACAACATTGTGCACATTTAAATGTCAGCACTTAATAAGAGAGCTCACAGCAAATGCCGTAATGAGGACAACAGTGTGAGGTATGCCGCTATCCGGAGACTTAATGTGTAATTCTATTGTTATCTTCTTTATGGCGACCTCGTATCAGACATATTCGTGCGACACCGCATCATTTTCGCCGGAATAACAAGTCGCCCGCGAACCCTCGTCGTCTACCTCCACAAACCAGCGATGGAAAGCAGCTTTCAACAGTAGCGTTTTGCTCCTCAAGCCACGCAAGTGTTCACTTACTTTGGTGATGAGAATACGGTAGTGTTCAAGCAGATCGTGGTTGTCGTGGCAACCGGCCAGCAGTTGCCAGACCTCTGCTCGGAGCGGCTCGGGAATACCGCTCCGGACCAATGACGGCAAACCCTTCGGACGACTGGACAGGTTTCCATGCCTGGCATACAAAAACACAATTACTTATTTGTATTTTGAAATTAAAAAACAAAAATGGGAAGTTACTTCAGTAACTAGTAATAGGAAGATGTGAGCTAACTACATGCTAACCGGTAAATAAAATGCGGATTTCTCTCATCCAACTCAAAACTCAGGGTTTCCTGCTTTGCAAGAACCCCTTGCATCCTCAACATTTGCCTGCTTACCATCTGTTGAGGATTCCTCCCCACGACTCCAGGATCTTTTCAGGACAGTCTTTTGAGACGTCCCCTGTCCCACTGGATATTTCACTGTCGCTCTCTACAGAAACACACAAGTACATTAAGTGGAATCAATCCGGACGTCTACGGCTCAAACGCATGTTGTAAAACTTCCTTTAAAATTGTGCCAAAAAGAAAGCGCTCTGGCCTTTCTAATTTACATCCAGCATGAAATGTTTGACCTTCAAGGCGTTCGGTCACCTGCCTCAAGATAGTGCAGCAGCCGTCAGCCTCGCTGACGAATGATCGGGTGGAAAGCTGACAGCCAAAAATACACAGTCAGTTTTTTTTTCTTTTTAATGTACAGTAAACATTATTAGCATGGGATTCAATAGAGAAGGAGAGCCTGTAGAGTGTGCCCACACTTTCCATTATTCTTATCGCCTTCTGTCTGGTGGCTCAGAGAGCAGACACAAGGTAATCAGCACCGCAAACACTTAGGTGCTCGGATGCAAAAGCATTAATTGACTGGCCTCTGGTCTGCTGGTGAAGAAATTAATCGATTCCCACACAGAAGCAGCCCACTGGATCAAGCGCACGCACCCACACACACACGCACGCGCGCACACAGCCGTCACAGAAACTTAGGATAGTGGTTTTGGAAAAAAGCTGTATTTCTACATAAATGCTTAAAAAACATTTCAAAATGTGAGACAAGCACTTTTCTCTTGTTTTGGTTCCCGTGACTGACATGAACAAACTTGTTTTGTATATGGAAATAAATTTTGCTCTGTCACATGACAATGCATTTTCGGGTCTACAAAAAATTGAAAGATGATGCTTCATTTAATCGCATACATGATATCGAGACAATAACATAAAATGTCAGTGCCAGTATGTGCAGTGTATGTTTCTAATAGTCCGGGTGTGTATGGCAGACAAATACACAGCAGCCATGTGTGTGAGTGTGTATGTATAAGTTTTGTTTGCACTGGCTTCAAAGCAAAGGCAACCCCCAAAACACACACACACACACACACACACACACACACACACACACACACACACACACACACACACACACACACACACACACCCCCACACCCACAATAAGCAACATTTAAAACCAGGCTGTGGAAGGAAAAAAAAAAAAAACAACAAAAAAAAAAAAAAAAAACAGAAAATGTCAGCTTCGGGGCCACTATCTACATTGAAGTCTCTCTGAAGAAAAAAAAAAACACATTAATTGAATGTGTGTGCCTCCAGGGCTACCCTTTACACTGGGAGTGTATTCATTTCTGTACACAATGCGGCTGACCTCCAGCTCCATGGCCCTGAGTGTCTCCATTTTTCAGCTCTGGGGAAGGGGGAGAGAGGGTCTTATAGAAAAAGACCCCTGAATGGCTCCCACAGTGCCAGTTGAAAGCCGACAGCTCCATCCTTGGCGGCTGACTTGTGACTTTAGGCGTGTCTGAGGCTGTACATAGGAGAAGCAATTTTGCCTCTCGCTCCGTTAATACATTTTAGGCGATCCAGGTGGAAAAAAAAAAGGGAGACAGCTGCCGGCAGCAGAGGAAAACTTAAATGGACGTCCGCTGTCGGATGTGCTCCCGTTGCTGTTATACATTTTCCCTTACTTCTGATTCACTCATGCACCTTGGGACTTTCCAGGAAGAGTAATCCCTTTAATTTCTGTCGAAAGAGGGTGGTACGTTTCAACACATCCTGATAGATTTTTAGATAATTAATAATATTTGAATGTGAGATGATTTTGTTATTGCCACTGCCACTATTGTAACAAAAAAACAAAAAACAGTATCTAATGGGTGACTGTACCATAAAGAGCAAAGGAGTTCTCGCAGAGCAGCAACATATAAAGAAGCACAAAGGACATTAGGCAGAGAAAACTGATTAGCGGTGGAGGCGGAAGGCCCAATCCATGGAAACATGGAAACAACTCGGCAAGTGATCAGGTAGGAGAGACAGCGCTGTTTATATTAACAGGCTGAAAGTGGGTCATGTTTGGAAAACGTTAGTCCGCTGTGCTCTGCTCTCGCTGCAAAACATTGTTAGTTTTTTGGGGTTTATTTTTTTTGGGGGGGGGGGTTGTTTGTTTCAGTGAATTTGACATGGCCTGTGTCCGACTGGGATTCAGTTGTAGCTTCACACACACACCGTGTCCTTAATTTCCCCTCCTATTTTTGCTTAGTGGGTCTCTGAAAAAATGAAAAAGAATAAAATAAACAGATAAACTGGACATCGTTCTCAAAAAGTTTTTTTTTTAACATCTATTAAAAATTCCTTTTGCATTTTTGCATGTTTTTTTTTCCTCAATTTATTTCCAAAAAGCTTTTCATTCTGACCGCGACTGAGGTGTGTGTGTGTGTGTGTCTGTCTGTGTGTGCGTGCGTGCGTGCGTGCGTGTGTGTGTGTGGGGTCAGAGGCTGCGTGAAACGGCAGCGCTACGCAGATACCAAAATCGCTCACATAAGGAAATCTGCTCGCTTGCAAACCCCCTGATCTGGAGATATATAAATCCGCCGGGACAACATTGTTGTGGATAATGTCTAACACAGAAATTGCTGTACACCACAAAACATGTGCACCTATATGCACTAAAAACACACACTCTTGTTCTGCTGTTATCACATCTAAAAATCCTCTTCTGCACCCGCAGCCATCCTTGCCGGTGTTTATGTCCCTAAACTAAATTAAACTTCACTCTTGATTCATGCCGGCCAATGAATACTGAGTATGTGTTCATGTGACAAGACCTTGAAACAAAACACAATGAATATATATGTCAGTAAGCCTCTATTTCAGATTTAGCATCTGGACACATGATCTTATAGAGATGAAATGTTCATTACGAGAAGACGGAGGACAGCCGTTGGTCACACAGGCCGAGATTATCCACACAACACGCTTTTTTTCTCCCCCTTGCTTTTCTGATGATCCCACATCTTGCTCTCCTGCATAATGTTGCATGGGCCTCACACCGCAACATCATGAGGGTTAATTTATTTTTTTTACGAACGAGCAAGATTTTGAGGAGGAATCATGCAGAGTTGTGTGTTCGTGAGTGCTTATTTGAAGTTAAAGCACTCCGATGATAGATTTGGTCATTGAGATAAACAAGAGGTATAGAAAATGCCAGACTGGGGCTTGTTCTCAAAGGTATGATGACGACTTTGTATGAAATGTTTGCCAAAATAAAGGAACTGAAGCCAAAAATTGAAGAAAGGATGAGAGCGAGAACTGTCCCTACCTTCCTCGGCATCCTCCTCCTCTGTGGGCGAGGCCAGACGTTCCCTTTCCTCATTGGTTCTCTCTGCCTCCCGCTTCAGACTCACCACCTCATACACAGCATCACTCTGGCCCACCCTATCTGGTGCTTGCTGCGCGCGCGCACACACACACACACACACACACACACACACACACACACACACACACACACACACACACACACACACACACACACACACACACACACACACACACACACACACACAGAGTGTTTGGTTTACATCACTTTTGAGGATATTGCATTGACTGTCACTGGTTCGCCTTAACTAGCACTTTAACACAAAACCAAGGCTTCTGAAAATGTTATTTTGTCCCCAAAAGGGAGACAAATCCCTGCAATGTGACAGAATATGGCTCCATCTCTCCCCGACTGGTCAAAAGAATTTCTTAAAACGGAGGAAAGGAGAAGAGAGAGCCTTGAACAGACTTCTCAACTGGGAACACCAACTTCTGTTGACATAGAAACACAATTCCAATTGATTTTAAACTACCGCTGTTCATTTATTACACACTCAATGGTGTCTGTAAACACCATTAAAAGGGGCTTAACATGTCGAATATTGAGAGCTATTTGCTTTAGTCATTGGACTGTCAGTGACAGGAGTGACTTCAGCATTTTCCTCGTAAAGATGCTGCCAGTTCCCGAAAGCCTTCTAATACCACCTACAGATCGTCCTCGGTAGAAACTCCACAAAAAGAACATGCATACGAATATAGAAATATCTCTCATTAAAAATGTACCGTTCAATGTATTGCTGCAGAGTATGTCCGCAGTTCGCGCTGGAGTTTGTGGTCTTGCATGCTGCTCGAGTCTGCAAGCTTCACTTGTTTTGGTTCTATTTAAACATAATTGGAAAGGTTGAAAATCAAGACACCCCCTGATTCAAATTACACTCATCAAACCACGGAATCAAAGCAAAAAGTCAAAGATTTAAATAGACCAAAGAAATGCTCAAGAGAACGAACACAACCACTGGTCTGACCTTGGCTGTCGAAAGCTACCAATGTTTATTTCTGGTCTGTTCAATTACCGAGGTGCTGTAGCTTCTCTCCTCCACATGGTGGAATTGATCGATAGGCTCTGATGCAGAATTGATCTGCCCACACGCACACCATCTAATGACTATCTGAAGTCCGTGATGAGTTCGAAGAATATAAATTCTGCCCATTTTTTGAGAAATTTAGAGTGGGCTTGGCCTTTGCCCTTTTTCTTATAAATGTTGCCGACACTTCCCAAATTGTGACAAAACCGCAGTAGGTTTTTCACTTCCCTCCACCGTTTATAGATTATAACAATAGGTTTGTCATGACCATTATTTCCTGTTTAAAGATTATAACAGTATGTTTGTCACTACCATTATTTATTATCAATACATATCTAAATGCCCTGCGGACAGCAAAGTAAGACTGTCCCTGTACAGAGAGCCATGTTTTCACACTGTACACATGACAATAAACACTCTGAATCTTGAATCTTACATCGAAAGGCTTTGCAAAGATCTCGAAAAGACTCGTGGAAAGCTACAACTAGATTCTTTTCCCATCATGCAATGTTGTCCCATCATGCTGGGACCAGGTTTCCTGTTTACCGGTTTTGTCGGAGCTCATCTATTGGTTATTAATTCAGGCTTTACCGTGACGTAACACTTAGACTTGGGATAATAGCAAACACGTTTGGTATTGTTGTAAGCACCAAGACTGGGGACAGATTGAGCTACGACTGCGCAAAGACTGTAAGACTACCAGCTTACTCTTGACAACCGAGATGCCGGGAGCGCGCTGCGACTCCAGTAAGACTTCACTATGACTCTTAAGATTTTCTTCCGACTTCCACTTTCAAGTCTGCCACCGGAGAATCGTAAGGCGTAAGGCCGGATTTGTCGAATGCATGCGGGTAACCTTACGTGAACAAGGCCACACCTGAGCGGAAAGAAGCCATGCAACAGGGTGATGTAATACATGGGAGGGCAGCTGATGGTGAGGGGCTCAGGATACTAAACACACCACAGAATATCAACGGGATCCAGCGGCCAAGTCTGGAATCATTCCAGTCTTCATCATGCCTGCAGCGAGCACACATCATCATCAAAAATCCAGCCCGTCCCGCTCCGCGAGTCACCGACTCTTCATCTTCCCGTCACCCGCAAAAAAAGACGCCGGACTAAAGCTGTTGGGCCCTACAGGAAGGGAAAATGCTTTTCATTTGTCCCAACGCTGTGGCTCTGCCGAACTAAGCTGCCTCGACCCCCCCCCCCCGTCCCCGTCCCATCTGCCATTCACCTATATTCTAAAGTCATGGTAAAACTGGTAAGAGGACCTCGGAGATCGATCATTGCAAGAGGCTCATTGTGATTTTTCTTTTTAGCGGTTTTAAGCGGCAACTTGAGGATTTTGACCCGACCTTTTGCTCGCTTATCTAAACCCATTAAAACTGGTAACAGATATTGTACATATTTCAAGCTGCTGAAAATCGTAATTGAGTTAGAATCCTGTGTGGGGTTTTTTTCTGTTCACTCTTACAGCAAGGTTTCAAAAATGAATAAATAGATAAAAAAAAAACATGACTTCCTGGTACTTGGGCTAACTAATGACTGCTTCAGGCAAAAGAACACAATGAGACATCATATTTTACAAGTGCTTGAATCACTTTTAACAGCAATCTGCCACAAAAAAAAAACACCACACAATATTATCTCATAATTAGCTCTTAACCACAGCACCAATCCAACACTCTCCCATTTACTGAGTAGATGAGTGCAGAGGCAATCAGGCGGACGAGTAAGGCTGGAGTTGTTAATTACCCACACGCCAATAATGAGACAGAGCCTCTTATTACCTCTCTACAATCCGAAGCGTCCCCGCACTCCGCTGCTCTGCCAGCTCGCCACAGCTGATTAAAGCAGATCCTGTTTTGAACAGGCGGCAGGAAGACTGCAGCTTGACTAGGTTTTGGGTTTTGGTTTTTTTTTGTGTTTGGTTGGTTGTTGTTTTTTTTACCATTAACCACCTGCAACATGCTCGGCGTTCTGGCGTCATTTAGAGGCAAGAAAATGTGCCGCTTTCACCTTCTCAGGACATTAAATCAGACGCATTGTGAAGGGTAAACATGTCAGCGGCGTGACATTTGCCAGTACACATTAAGGGTAGCATTTGTTTGGTGTGATCAGCAAAATGAATATCCCCCGCCGACTGAGCCTCGAAATGTATAACAGCGAGAAGTGAAATCACAACATCCGTTGACCGTTTGTATTTTCACTTAATTTGACTGAAAAAGGGGAATGACATAACCGGAAAACGGAGCAAAGATGAGGTTTGCGCCGATACAAATGCCACAATAAATCCCAAATTTTACATTGTACCGTTATTTTAATCTATGAAAAGAAATTGTGTTTGAGAGGATAATGTGCTGAACGTCCAAAGCTCGACCAAATATGGGAGAGCCTCAGAGGGAGACTGATAAATCCGTGTCAATCCATGACATGTCCATCTTTCAGGTTTGGAGCTCCTGCAACAACCAGCTGTCCTTAGTAGGCCATTTGACTGGTCACTGACACACCAACTTGCCATCAAGCTGTCTGCCCTGACCTCATCCTCCACTCAGCACCTCCTCCATTCTGGCCACCCTCTTGCCCCTCCCTCTGCTGGGCTTTGGGTAGTGTTTCGGTGGAGAAGCACAAAACCATTTTTGGTTTAGCTGAATTCCCTTATCAACAAGTGCAGGGTGTTGGTTGGCTTCCTGTGCAAGTGCTATCCGGTGTTTCCAATTGGTACAAATCATTAGCATCACTGGGCTAACCGCGTTTGGTTACTTTCAATGAAAAACATTTCACATCTTTTCTTTGACATGCAAAATGAATACATTATTATTATTGTTGTTTTTTTTCTTCGAGAACTGCAGGTAAGCAGCTATCGCTGGACTATCTTGTACAGTGTGTATAAATAATGCACCTTGACTTTGTTCAATTCATAGTAAATCCCAGCCGGACTTGTATTTCACCAAATATCTAAATCACCAACCTAAGAAAATGGCATGTAAAAGGATTAGGCGTTGGTTCCTTCTGGGTTTCGGAAGTCACAGCAAGCCCACCTGTCTGAGTTTGAGGTAGAAGGTCTCACTGAAGGTCTTCCGGCTGAAGTACCAGAAACGTTCATTTGATGGATAAACCCTGACCAAAGTTTCCAGCAGGAAGCGAACCGGTTCCAGCACTTCGGTCACGACCAAATCCACTGCGACCGTCATGTAGACCTGCTTATCTGCAACAAGCAGAGGAAACAAAGAAAAACAACAATGCATTACATGACATTCCTGCTGATTCATAGAATGATTCAACACCGTCATTTGGGGAGTTTGTTCACTTTTCAGCCCCAGGTCAAGTCAGGCAACCACGCTGTCCCTACAGCAAGTTTTAGTAAACGTTCCTTCCAGTGCTGAACATGGAGATATTGGCACTTAGAACAATGCAACACGTTGAATTTTTCCTCAAGCTTTTCTCCAATGGTTGGATTAAAAATCCATTGATTCATGGTAAAATTCAAATAGTAATTGATACGATTAGTCATTGAGGGGTTTTTTTTCTGCATGGCAACCACGGATCTATGCAGATGTGACTCAGGGCAAAGAATAGTGTTGAATTATTACTGTTATCATCTAAATATATATATATATATATATATATATATATATATATATATATATATATATATATATATATGTCTTCCAACTCAACAACTAGCAAGCAGGAGGACAAGAGGAGTTATTTTGTTGGATTAATGTTTTTTTCATAATTTTCTTTCATTTTTGTGAGGGAGGTAAAGACCATAATCAGTGGGAAAAAAGTCAAATAAATTTGTAAAATATTTTTGGGTCCACGCTGAGTAGCCGAGTGAATGACCAAACCATTTTCTCTCAAAACAAATGTGTTTGAGCCCGTGTGCGTCACAGATTGTGTTGCAGATGGACGACAGACACTGCACAAAAACTGAGGCCAGAATATCCGGTAGACGGACACAGTCGAGCATTCAAGGTTAGCAATTCATTTTAGGGTTGAAAACTGACCGCTATAGTAATAACACAATTAAAGATAATTATGCACATAGCCCTGTTGAAATCTTTAGGTTCCTAGGTTAACAGTTAGTGTTAAAATTATTGAGGGAAGTCCTTGTCTGGTGGAGATAACTAGTTACGCATTCATGTGCTTTTTACCGAAAGGAATCCCGAAAGATAGATCATCGTGTGTTAGGATACACTTTGCATGAGGTTTATGCAAGGTTGATATTGTAAAAGTAATGGCTATTGTTTAGGCAATGCAATATTTTCATGGAAAATAGAAACACAGTGAGTGCACGTGTGAGTGAGCGGTTGGTGAGTGAGTGTCTGTTGAAGCTTGCTCGCCATTACATTACCTGACATCTCTCATGAGGTGGACTGCTCTGACAGACCTGCCATCTGCACTCAACTCAACATCTCCACAACATCGAGTCAGCAAGTTGCCCCGTCCTCTAACTTGTTTGGTGTAATGGATTCAGTGAGGCAAGATCTCGACCTCCATACTTCACGTGCTACCATTACAACTGAGCAATGCAAAGCTTCTCTTTTTCCAGACAGAATAATTACCTTTGTACTGTTACAATCTCTATGAGTGCAGTCCAATAACTCTGCATTTGTTTTTTTTCATTCCAATTAAATCCAAGAGCACATTAAACAAAACCCCTGCTGTCTCGTATGATGAGGAGCTCAACCATGTAATGCCAAGACTGGACAAAACCAAGCATGTATATGTCAGTGAGTTGCATGGTACTAGACCAGAACGAAAGCACGGCTGAAAAGTAAATCAATGACATGATCTCGCTCCTGTGGGAAGTGGGAAAAACACGGGGCGCTTCGGCAAGCTGTGAGTCACAAGGCACGGCACACGGCTATATGTTATACAGGAGAATAGATGAAAACAATCATCATAAATTACATCTGATGAGAGCAAAGTACGTTTACCAGACGTGCAGAACTGCAGACAGTCCGGGGGTCTAACTAGAAATAACCTATGTAAATATCTAACTATCTTTGGGAGCAACCACTGCCTGGAGACATGTAGATAGGCAGGAAGCTCTACAGCATAGGCGTCAAACTCTGGCCCGCAGGCCAAATTTGGCCGGCGGTGTAATTATGTTTGGCCCGTGAAGCCATACCAAATGACTATTAGAGCTGGCCCGCCGCTATTATAGCTGACAGCGCATGTACCGCTAATGCCACAAATCCCAGAATGCTCTGCAGGTGTTTTGGCGCGAAAATCACGACAGGACCCATAAACGCCCTCTCCTCTGTTGACAGTCGTCATAGCGACCTTATGCTAATACTGACACCGTGCCACCCCTCTGAAAAATGTCAAAAAGACAGGCAGAAAACAGTTACTTTACTTTTATATTTATTATAAGCCTGTGGAAAAAGGTTACTGTTTTAATTTATTTCTGGAGGTTGCAAATAAAAAGAGGCACACGATTTTTATGTAATTTCTATTTAAGAAATTAATGCCATTGACGTGTTTTTTAATTGAATTTCGATTTTGCATGTGTGCAATATAAAGTTATATACTGTATACTATTAAGCTTTTCTTGTTCCATATTCAGTTTTTAAGCAAAACTTGTTTGGGTCCATATGAAAAGGTTCATTGTTATATCTGGAGGAAGATTTATTTCAATAGATATCAATGTTGGCCCACGACTTTGTCCCAGTTTTGAATTTTGGCCCGCCGTGTATTGGAGTTTGACACCCCTGCTCTCCAGGATATGAATGATCTGCTATTAGCAAAACATGGCTAACGGCCGATTACTTTTGAAAATTGTAAATTAAGGGGAACTCGTTTTGAATGAGACTAAATATATATAATACGTATCCACAAGGTATTAACTTTTAAGTCGACAGTTTGTGAGCTTGAAATATTCATTTCAATTTCAAGGTGGCCGATTATGGTGTCGGTGTGGACCATCCCTGGACAATCGTAGCTGCTGTAAAATGCGAAGGGGTGAATAACTTGAGGTTTTTCACTTGTGCCTTCCAAGGTTTGAAAAACCCTTCAGACATTATTCTGGAACAACGTACCAATTTTTGGAGTTTGATAAAGGGGGTTTCAGTCCAGATTAATTTGGCACTTTGCTGTGGTCCGTTGGTGAGCGAGCAAGTTTTTGCATTGCTAAGACATTCGGCCTATTTACAAAACAAAAATAAAATTAAATATTGGGATGTGGGATGCAGTGAAAAATGAATTTGTGCTTGCAAAATTGCTGTCTGAAACCCGAACAAGGCCATCAGCAGTGTCACGTCTGAGGCCTGGGCTTTGAAAATGCCTTCAGTCTCACCTTTCGGTGTGTCTTCATTCAGAAGTTGGAAGGCTGCCATGTTTGGGTTCCAGGTTCCGGTGATCACATAGGCCTTCCCATCAGAGCTCTTCCCCATTGACTCCTGTTCAGGTATTAATCCGCTCATTATTTGGTTCTCTTTGCAATAAAAGCATTTTTTTGCATGAATCGACATATTTTATGACGGGAAAACTTTGTGACTCAAAAAGTGACTCTCATATAGGTCGCAATTCAATCGATCCAACGATTAAAGGAAAAAAAACAACGACTCACAAATATGAACACGGACACAGTTCAACATTCTACTCACCATGTCTAGTAGATGCATGTCACTGTTGCACACCTTCTGACCTGGACTCAGCAGCATCCCGAAACACCTAGGAGGCGGTAAACACATGCCTGTGGTGAACCTCGTGCTTTAAGGCTGCGCTTGACAGTCACAAAAACAAGATTTAGTCCATTTAAGTGACGGGAAAAAGAAAAAGATCCGCGAAAACCGGTCATATTGCAGAATGGCGTTCATAATTATTGACACTAAATGCTTTCTAATCTTCAAGGCGTGAAGAGGTCGTGTGAGACGACACCGCAGATCAACACACGAGGAGCCAAAATGGAGGGACTGACTGGAAAATGCTTTGTCAGTGCCGAGTCACCATCAGAGCAATTTTTGAATAAAAATACACATAGTTTCGCCTTTTTTCATGTGGTTAAATAAATTAGGGTAAAAAAGATCTAGAAAGGTCTTTTTTTTTTTTTTTTTTTTTTTTAAGTGTTGAGCGTGTGTCTGGTGACTGTTTGCAGAACAGTATCAGCGTTCCGGGAAACAGTTCACTATCTATTCAATCTGAGTGAGCGCTCACATTGTCACGGCGTGTTATCACGCGGTAGCACATCATGCTAAATGTGGTTCACCTGAGAAAAGTGTACTCAGTTCTTTCTTTATTTTTTTTTTCCCAAGGACATCTAAACAAGATATAAAAGAAAAAAAAAACATGAGTTCCTAATACTGCAAGTGCAGGGGCACTTGATAAAATACAGCAACATATGGTGTACGTCTTAGGGCGCTCGGGCGACCCCTCCCATCCACAGGAAGTACATGAAGCCCACCATGGAATCTGAATCAACCTTGTCCGTGAGTTCATTCTGGAGATCTCGTACCTCTTCGGGGCACAGTAAAGTTCCCCGGCTTTAATCTACAGCGCCATCCTGTGGGCCCTATGAGAAATGCACTCATTATATAATCCAAAATGATTTAACCGTAAACCCGGATTCATCCAGGTGTTAATGAGTCTATTAGGACTGTCTTGGTTGGGGAAATTTCATTCGGAGCGATTTTCATTTTTTTTTAAATATATTTTTACTCTCTGGGATAGATCTGTCTTTTTTTTGAACAAGTGCTTTCGTCGCAACTCAGTTTCTCCTCCAGATGATTTTTTTTTTTTCTTTTTTCTTTTTAAATCATGAGCAACTCACAAAGGATCACTTCAAAAAGCCATTAAGGGTCTTCCTTCTGACTCTAGGAAGACCAAATGAGGGCAAGTGTTGGCCTACATCTGACGGTGGTCAGAAGTGGTGCCGTGAGAGACCAGGAAGGAAGCGGTTGCCGTGAGCTGGTTCTCCAGTGCTGGAGCGCAGCTTGAGTATGTAAACATCTTAAGAGGGTGAGCCAGCAGCAAGTTGGACATGATTAAAAGAAAACTGTTTCCACAATATTGTGATCGGGATCTGTTTGAGTGACCTTGGTGGTTTTACTTTTCCGCAACGTGAAATCAAGGAAGAAAATCCCTTCTTACAGTATAATAAAATACCCCGGTGAAAAGTTCCTCATTCATCTCGCCATGCCGTTATCTGTTAAGGCAACTTTTTTTTTTTTTTTTCCCCCAGATATAAAAGCCCTTCACTCTCACATTTGAACTGCTGCATCAGTGAAAGGCAAATCCGCAGCCTATGCTCATTGGGGGCTTTCTATCTCACACTTTTGTATGTTGCACATTCAACACTTTTTTTTTTTTGTTCTGATTTCCTTGGGACGTTCGTCCTAAGATTAAGAGCGCGGGCAGGGAACGCTTCCCACTTCACCACATCAATAGGAAATAAACCCGCCAGTGCAAATCTCGACACAACAATGCTCTGCAAGGGGAAATAAAACATCAAAATGAAACATCATTAAGCAAACAACATTTCCGGGTAGCGGAGGGATTTGATTCTGTGTGTGATGTCCTTGCCGTCGGGCCGATCCCTACGCTGTGGACTCTGAGCCTGCGCCTCACCTCTCAATGCCCAGCTCGTTGTTGCAGGTCTGCTGCACTGAAACCACAACTTTCTTCTGGATGCTCTGCCGCAACTTGAAGTAGAATTTGTCTCTGTCCTTCGGGACTGCACTGAAAAAAGGAAGAAGGAAAGTGTGTGCGCGTGTGATGGCATGAGGAAATAGTACTCTGATGTGGTTTGGATGACATGTAGAACGAAACCAGCTGGAGAAAAATATTACAAAGTGTCACAATCCAGGACAGATCCTCCGCTGCAGTGGACTCCCTGGTGAAAGGGACTAAAAATGATATAAATAAATGAAGAAGGCCAAAAAAAATGGTTTCACAGAGGCATATTAAGCTTTTCCAGCCACCAAGAGATCATAAAAATAATCCTGGGATGATGAAAATAAATAAAGGTAAAATTAAATACTTTTTATGAGATATTTTTGGATATCTTATGATGCAGAAAGAACCTATTCAACCATCATTGGTACACATTGTACAATGATTTGGATGATTGGGGCACCTTTACCAATTTAATTCAACGAACGTGCGTCGGCGTTTGCGTGACGGGTACCTGTAGTTCCCTTTGCCGTCATCCTCCTTGATCTCCAGCGAGACGTTGAAAGTGTAGAGGTCACTGTCCGGGGGACCTGACAGCGGCGTGTCCCTGATGTCCGCTGGGCGGGAAGAACGTCGAAAGGCTGTGGAGAAACTATACAAAATGCGACTGACCTGGAAGGGAAGGAGGGAGAAGATCGTGAGCGGAAACACGAAGGAGTAGAGGAGAGACGGAGAATTAGGAGGGAAGAAAACACATGGAAATAATGCAGTTTTATTTAGAAAAAAATGTGAAAATGTAACAACTGCAGTCAAGTAAGCTATGGGATAAAATAAAGACAGAATATTTAGGAAGGCAACACTGTCCTCAGCTGGTTCATCAGTGGAATTACTTTGAAGGCAGCAGCAAGCCTCTCACTATTCTGTGTGTACTGTAAGCAAAAGTCAGAAATGCTTAAATGCATTTTCGAGCACTCCAGGCCTGAACTTTGGCAGAAACGAGTCCCAGAGTCACATGGACGCACCACACGTTCGGTGAGGCGGGGAGCAGCTACAAGCAGTTGGGAATGAATTTGGACCTGTCTCGGAGGGCCAGGTGTTTGCAAACTCCTGAGAAAACATCGAGCTCTTAAAGCAGCAAACCATGACTTGCGATTTGTAATCCGTAACCGTCTACGCCTCGTCTGGTTGTCATTATTGGGCAAGCAGCTAAACAAACCAGAAAGGATCTGGGAAGCTTGTGAAGCTGAGAGGAATAATTCTCCGGAATGAGATGACTTCAAGCAGTAACATTTGCATTAATGAGAAAAATAACTGAAGACACGGTAACTTTGAACACCGCAGCCCAAACTAGAAAACACACATCAAAAATACCGCTTCCAATTCACAAACACTGGTCTCCGTCAAAGACGCCTTCACGCTGAGCATCACACAGGGAACCGCACGCGGGACGAATGGAGATGGCGCTTGGGCACGCTCTGCAATAACCAAAACCAAAACTCACCGCTTCCTTGATGTGGCAGGAGAAGACGTGAATATGGAAGTCCTCTGAGCTGCGGTAGCTCTCGGTGAAACAGAAGCAGTCGCTATCGGCGGAGCCTTCCCGTCCGCGAGCGCAGAACAGAACCTTGTAAATGGGGAAGGAGGCGATCTCCGTGCCGGAGGCCTGGTCCACGATCCTGGAAAGAGTTATAGGATTTCACATCGGGAGGATTATGCTCTGGGATGAGATTACAATCAATCAAAGGGGGGAAACAATTAAAAGCCCACTTAATTTTTATCCCTTAACAACCGTTTTGCCTGACCAGATAAGCCAACGTTAGAAAATGCATCATTTAATGTCGCCTCATGAAATCGGAAGGGGAATTCTACAGTTCCTCTCGGCTGAAATGGTGTCACAACGTTGTTGATGTATAACTTTGAGCCGCCTGTTAACTCACACATGAATGCACATGTAAATCCTATGATCGGTTAAAGCAGAGTTTCCGTTCCACAGAAGCAAATAATGACCTTTTGTGAGGAGTTTCGTGATGAGCTAACACAGATGGTCTCGGCAGGTCCATCAAACCACTGATATCAGCGCATCACACCTACATATCTGTCGCCGGAAGATTAGCGAAATGGTTGTTTTGTTTGGTTTTTTTCACGCCGACTTCCCCAAAAGTCCCGAATGCAATCGAAGTCATCGGCCGCTCTGACCTGACGGAGCCATCCGGTTCGCAGGGGACGTGAAGTGTGATGGGGATATGAGCGAGGCTGGCGGTTCGGAGCGTGGTCATGGCCTTCTGAGCCTCCGTTTCGTTGCGCGGGGCTTTGACCGACGTGCATCCCAGGTAGGACAGTTTGTTGAACTGGACACTGCCCTCCTCCAGGCCGACTGGTGGACATATCGATGCTTCTGCAGACACACAAAGGGTGTTTAAAAGTGTGTTTCATATAAATTAAGCGCCGCCCCGATTCACAAATGGGAAAAAGAAAAAATCAATTTTCAAACCAAAAAAAAAAAAAAAATTCCACAATGACCCACAGGTTTTTGGTTGGGCTAAATGTCATGAAAGCAAACGGTGTGCGTCAGTAAAAATTTGCAAATTTGTCAAAAATGAGATGAAAAATGGAAGGAAGAGGGAAAAGAAGAAATAAAGACATAAAAGAAAGAAAGAAAGGCACAGAACGAGAGAAGTGATCCTTTAGAAGAACCTGGAACGTTCACGCTTCACAAACAGGAAAAGGGACAATGAGGGCAGCAGCCGAACTTCCACCGCAGGCGGGCTTTCATTTTGACGTTTCCTCTTAGCCAACGCAGCGGCTCTCACTTTTGTGATGGAAATTTGTTTAAATATCAATGGGTTTTGCATTAAACCTCTGCAAATGAAACCAGAAGTGTAATTTGAACGTTTGAAAGGGAGAATATCAAATGCATCAACATCCGCCCGTTAGTTCTGTTCTAGGAAATGCGGTCAGCATCAATAATGTATGCAGGCGTTCATTGAGAGCAATAGGAGCAAAGAATATTTGCAAATTCATGTCCATAAAAAAAGTAATAAAATTAATCTAAGTGACTTGTAAGGGTTTAAAACCACCTAAGGTTTATTAGATATTGGGTCGTAGCTTCTATCGGGGGATTTTCTATGACTGTGGAGTGTTGTGACTTTAGTTGAACCGCCTCGGCTGCTGCTGGAGCAGGAAACCCAGGTCCGCCGAGGAAGCTCAAACACAGTCGAGGTGCAGGGGAAAGAAAATGTACATTTTTTACCGGGAAAAACATGTACCGTATTTTCCGGACTACAGGGCTCTACTTTCTGCACACACTTTGTGCACTGCGGCTTGAACAACGATGCGGCTAATTTAAGGGGTTTTTTTGGGGCTGACGAGCTTCATGCCGCCGAAACATTTAGCCTCGGAGCACCAACGGACCAATGAGACTGCGCTTCATTCACAAACCCCCATCATGGAAAACACCGCTGCACGTAAGCTTGCCATCAATCAATCGATGGTGGGACGTTGGAGACGGCAGCGTGGAAAAAACGGACTCAATGCGACAAAAGTTTTCAGACGTGAAAAAAAAAAAAAAAAAAGGCGGACGGCCCGAACTTGAAAACGTTCTTGAAGACTGGGTGAACGCACAGAGAGCCGAGGTGACACCGAAGAAGAGGAGGAAGATGAAGATAGCCATCAGCTGGAGTAGGACAATGGGGATGGATGGATGGACTTTTAATTCTGTTATTTGTCATTAATCTATTTTCATCAGCTGCGTTACCGACACCGTTCGGAAAAAAGCATTTCCAGTACGTATTCGTGGACGTTGCCGGTATGAATTTAATTCAAAGTTTAAAAAAAACGGTTTCTGTGAAACATCTTTCTGTGTAAAATATCTCCAGTGCGGCTTATTTACTTACAAATATAGTTGTTTGTTCATTTTTAGCCGGTGCAACTTACATTCAGGTGGGCTCTGTAGTCCGGAAAATACAGTGATTTTAAACTTTTTCACAATCATATGGCTAATAATTCCATCTTGGCGTATCCTGGGATGAATGACTACTAAGCTGCCTCGAAGGGGACACGATCAAATGCACTGTATACCTGGAGGTGCAGGCTTCGGGATCTGATTGGCCGGGTCACCGTGCTTCTCCATATTTTCGACGCTGCTCTTCTCCACCTTAACTTCATCGTCATCGTCGTCATCCAGCAACTCCTCCATGGCTTTCTCAAGCTGCTCGCTGCCATTCCAAGACATCTGGAGGTCAGAGGACATACGGGACCGGTGAAGGAGGGGGGAAACCGAGAAACAATGGCAAATACAGCAGGGTCGGAGGAATTGTTCAGAACAACCCACAGAAAGAGAACGGGAATTGTAGGACAGACTGAATACTGTTAAATGGATAAAACAGAGAGAAAGCTTAAGCCGTCTTGTTTTACTCGCTGGCAACATCCTCCCATAATAAGTCAAGCTTATTAAGGCAGCACGGTCACATGAAACTGATTTATTCAACACACAGTCCTGGTTGAAGGCAGACATACATATATATCGCCTGAAAAACTCTACAACCAGACAAAAAAAACTCAAATTTACATCTGCCAGGGTCAAGACTACAGCCATTATCCAGCTGGCGAGAGAAAAGATTATTGCAAATATCTGTGTTAGATACCCAGTCTACATGTCAATGCTCTGAATGGATTGGATGAAAATCTCCGTTGCTGCTGACCTTAAGTCTGGGTTTGCCCTCGGAGCCCTGCGGCGAGCCGGCAGCACTGGGCTGGACCAGAACAAACTCCTCACTGGTGATGGTGGCCACGGACTCTGTAGAGCTACTGACTTTGCGCAGTGAGGAGCTGTCATCCATGGTTGGCTTTTTTTTTTTTTTTTTTTCCCCCCCCCCCAAAGCTATCCGGGGAAACCAGGATTTAAGCTCTCCCCC
>CAAKHD010004850.1:50834-65485 GCA_901007705.1 Fistularia tabacaria
GATAATTCAACCCCCCCCCCCCAAAAAAGGACCAGTCTGTAAAAAAAAAAAAAAAAAAAAAAAAAAAAAAGCAGTCATCACTTTCAAGAATGACTAAATTATTGAAGTTAACCATTGCTTCTTCGGCAAAGTCCCTTGCCGGTTTAATAGGAACGGCTAGATTAAAAGAAAACCCTCTATACGATAAAGCAGCCCTGTGGAATAATCCTCCCCTCATGAGGATTATGACGTTCAGTTTCATCCAATCTCTCTGAAAGAGGCACAGATCTATTTGTTCAGGACAGAGTAAGTGTTAATTATGTTATGTATATTCATGATATCATCTCGTCTGGCCACGTTTAAGCTACAGTGCATGATTTGTCACTGTAACTTAAAAAAGAAAAGAAAAACAACCCTCAAATCGACTGTGGTAATTGTAGCAATCACACTGGAGAAATGGCAGGAATTTAGTCCTTGATTTGAAAAAAAAAAAATGTTTTCACATAAGATGGCATCACGGATGGAAGCATTATTTGTCAATTTAACAATCGATGATTACTCAGGAGACTATGGTGATATCTGTGCTGATCGATTGCGTGCTGTCAGCCCTCTTTACAAATATCAAATACTCATCCTTTTAAATAACGAATTTCCCCTATGGGGATCAATAATGTATTATCTTATCTTATATTTCAAAAAGTCTTAACATTAAGGTTACATAAATCATCTCGTGACAAGGATGAAGACTCAATCATGACCATTGGGTTAGAGAGGAATAACGTAGAGAGGGACTTTTTTTTTGGGGGGGGGGGGGGTTAAGGTTTGTGAATCCAGGAAAAGATAGATTTGTTAGAAAAATAAATTCAGAAAAGCTTCTTGCTTTGATGAGCAGAAAAAAAAGGCATGCAGTGACTTGTGATTGGCTGCACCACAACAGGAGTCCTGGCAAATTGTAACCCCACATGAGCACAAAGAGACATGAGGAAACAACAGGATCATGTGCTCCAATCACACTTATTTAATTAAAGCGAGTCGCGGGGAAGCCAGACAAGGGAACGCTTCTTGATTTGGAGAAGAAGCTGCGAGCTGAAGGAGCTCAGATCAGAAACACCAAATGCGACAAGAGAAGGCCAGCAGATGCCCTTTAGAGTAGAAATCTTTCACCACTGGCACGGGTTCCCCTTCGAGGGTGGCGAAAGAACGGGCGAAACACTGGAGCCATATTGACTTTTTGTTGTTGTTGTTGTTGGGGTTTTTTCCGCTTTTGTTTTTTTTTGTAATTCATTCATTCATCCATCCATTCATCCAGTCGTTCACCGCTCAAGCAGTTGGACAATGAATGGATGCATCCAAACGAGTCGATTGTTAGACTGCATGAGAGCCAAAGTTTGCCCGAATTTACTTGCTTTCGTCTCCTGTCCCCTGGCGAGATCTGAGTGAACCGAAAAACATGAAAACAAAAAGGGCACATTTAGAAAATCAAAAAAAAAACAAAAAAAAAACAAGGTAATTTACTGAAGAGGCACAACAGCATGTGGCAATAATAACAAATATAGTTAGGACGAAATCACATATATTGTGATGCGGAGTACCGTGGTACAGCACACCAACTAGAAGATATTTCCTGAAAGAGACAGACAGAAGCACAGACACAAGGAAGCAACACCACACAAATATTTGGCAGGTCAGCAGAACGAAGAGTTACAGTAATAATGTACGCGTGGCTTGTTATCAATCAGCCATTTCTCTGCGAAGGAATGGTAAAAATTAAATTATCCGATGCGTTCCAGCGTCAAACTGAGCATGCAAGAAGACTCAATGCACGTTTTCTCGTGGACTCGATAGGCTCTTGAATGGCGCCGCTGTAGAGTTGACTGGTGTGCGACCGCCGGGCGATGAACGCTTTCAAGCGGAGGGAAAGCTCAAAATTTCATACAAGACACTGTAATCTCAGCAACAGAGTCAAATGCTTGTTGGCTGAAGTCCTCAGCCAGTTTTATTGGATCTTGCAATTGGTCAACAATTTGCATTTCATTTCAAGTGCTTACCACACCTAGATGGTTAGTGAACGACTGAATGATTTGCCGCACCTGCTCTGTGTTGCCTTTTTCCTCATTTTAGACACCGATGAGAAAATGTGCTTCAGATGTGCTCGTGTTTTAACTCATCCTTTTTCACACGATCGATTAACTGAGTGAGTTTTTCCACCTGCTCAGACTCAAGTTCCACTTTCAACAATGAGTCGCTCTCCTTCCTTTCAGTCTCGGTGAATCAGAGTCCAAGCGAAGCGGTTATCTCGACCAAACTGAAGTGGGCCTTAATGAAAGTTACCTAACAGTACAAAGAACACAAATGCGCTGGCACAGAAATTTGATGATTTGAAACCGTGTGAACTACAAACAAGCAGTGAATGCGCTTATTTTGTTATCGGCAAACCCGCAGGCCCCTGGGACACGACAATTAGATCAGTCATTTCGTAAGTTCTTCCTGAGACCATAAGTACATCAACGCTAATCCACACTATAAAAAATAGTTCCAGGTCCTGCAGGCAGCTTTTGTCTCTCTATCTGGCTGCAGAGCAAAGTGAAAACATGAGCTCAAAATGCACTCAGTCATTTCCAGCTCACCATTCCGGTCAGCGGCACTCTGCACCCAACCACCACTTTTATGGAAACAGTACACGGTCAGTGGTGAAGTGCGAACAACCCACACTTTGTCTTGTTGCGTTTTTGCGCGTGTGAATGCTTGTGTGTGTGTGTGTGTGTGTGTTTGTGTGTTATTCTTACACAACATTTTCAAAAGACACACATCAATACTGTAAATCCCTCCATGCAACACCCATCAATTTGGCTTTGTGTTTGAATGTTGAGACACAGGAGAGGCTGAACGGGCGGTGGCTTCCTAGCTTCCTTACAGTCAACAAGATATGTACCGGATCTTTAACGCAATAATTACCAATGTCACTGTAGTATTGCAAACCTGTTCAGTTAGTTTTCAGGTTACCATCCAGTAGCGTTGGGTTATCTGTCTCCTCTCGTGCCTTTGTCTGTTCTCAGATTCTGTCTACAAGGGCCGCCTTCCATTCCGACATCAGTTGTCAAGCAGGTTAAGAATTGGCAACACATTGTTCTCTGCAATGGGTTGTAAAATGTGAGGTAGTCATTTCCCAAGACACCTGCATATTTCCCAAAACCTAAATAGGCTCGCTCGTGATAAAATTCACACCAACACCTGATCTTTGTCTTTGAACACACTGTCACCTAAGAGAAGGCCTATGATTCATCTAATAAAACGCTGTTTTCTCTTAGAGATGTGTGCGCATGAAAACAAGAATTCAGATGGTCCCACTTGCTTTATCGTATGCAAAGCTCAGCAGATACAAATCCTCGAAGCATCAAGTGCAATCTCCAGAGTAATGACAATTTCAAGGGCGCTGGAACAAAGTTGGGTGAGATGGATCTGAAAGGTGGTCCGAAAACACTTTCCTTTCCGAGTGTCAGCCAAACGACAGTTGTCAGAGTGAAGAAAAGAAGGTGTCATCATTATCTGATGCGTTGTGTCATTGCTTTGGAGACATTTCTCTGCAGGCCTGAATCACATCTTGTTGCACAGTGCAGCTCCAGCCAGAAGCTCCCCCGCCTCTTACTTGTTATTTTAATTTGCAAAATGCGTCCCTTTAAACGAACGGGAAACAGTTGTTGATGTGAATCGTTTCTGTGAAATGCCATTAACGCCTTTTTTTTTTATTTTTTTTATTGTCGGGCTGGACAGATGCAGCTGGGCAGGGCAGACTCCTGTCAAGAGCAGCTAACGCTAGGGGAGTGCAGACTATGACTGCAGAAAAAAAAAACACAGGCACACAAGGAAGGCGAAACAAGCTAACGTCAAGCTAATTTGTCGGGAGCAGATATTTCTTCGTCTTGACCATAAGAAAGCCTTTCGAGAGCAACTGACAAGCAAAATAACCGCTGGTAGTGAGTAAAGCCTACAAAGGAAGTGAATGAGAGGCTGGACCAGAGAGCTAGCGTTCAAGCTAAGTTTAGCTAACAGCAAGCAGCCCGAACTCCAAAACACTTGGAGCACTCTTTTAGAGGAGCGACATCTCGCAGCAGCCGCCTGGGAGGGAATGCAACGACGGAGAGCAGGGAGAACGACACACCTTTTTACGCCTTTCGATACGAATGCTTTGGAATGAGCGCGAATGTTGAGAAACAAGCTGTCAACTTACTTGTTTGAACCGTTGAGGAGTTCCTTGCTAGCTGTCAGAAGAGTTACTGCGAAGATCGTATCTGCCAAGAGGAGGCATCACTTGGGCACGAAATAGCGACACGTTTTCCGGTGTGGAATGTTTACGTGTCGAAACCCATGTCCCACTCTGTTCATTTGTTTGCTGATTTTCTTTTCTTTTGTCTTTTCTCTTATTTCTTTGCCCATTTATCAGTTCACACAAATGCATTTCTACCCCCAGGCACACCGTAATGTTGGAATATATTTACTTTATGCTTGGCATCGCTTATGCTGGCTCAATATTTGGAAATGTCATGTTTTGTTCCTCTGGTATCGAACGAAAATGTATGAGTTAATGTTAATGATATGAATAAATCTAGATCAAATATGGGTAGGATATTGAATAGCTATGATATTTTCCATTGGAACTGGTCCTTATTATGATGTGCAGAAGTTATAACAGAGCTGTAGGTCAGATTAAACTTCCCAATTGGAGTAAAGAGCCCAATGAGTTTGGATTTATTTATTTTTTATATTTAAAAAGGCAGCCGTGGGAATAATCACACAAAGCAATTCCAAGCAGTTACAAATCTTTAATTTTCAAAAGTTAGCACTGTCAAATGTTACTGTTTCATATTCATTGTGTATTGGTTTTTTTTTTTGTTTGTTTGTTTGTTTTTGTTTCCATAACATCTCTAAAAACCTTTTAATTTGACTTTGAAGACAAAAGTATTAAAAATAGATAGTCGATACGATGGCTAAATGAATTCATAATAACACCGATTCCCTGTCACAGTGAGATGAAGAAACATTGGATTTGCTCCACTGAATCCTCTTCCGTCTCCATTCGGCCGCTTCAGATGTCGAGCACAGTGGAAATCGTGGAACACACCTTTAGAAATGAACAGCTAAACGGAAAACCCTGCAGAATGAGTCCTGCTGCACACAAATAAATACAGGACAAATATCACAGGAAAGACAGTCATCTATCGCAAGCAATGCTGGCTGAGTATGATATAGAAAATGAGCACTGCAGTTCTCAATCACATAAATGTTGCCTCTTTTTTTTTGTTTTCTTCACGATATAAAAAAAATAAACAACATGGTTATTTGCATTTTAGAGATTCAACATTAAAATAGTACAGGAGTAAAGAGGGGGGGGGGGGGACGAAACAGCACAACCAGTCACACTCCTGGAATCATCACACGTCATGTTGAAGCATCTCTGCACGTCAAGAACACGCAAGGTGGGGGCGGGAAGATGTGTGCGTGTTCATTGCTTTCCTCATATGTATTTACATTTCAAACTTTTTGCATTACTGTCAACCAAGAGAAATCCAGCACCATCGCCCCGTCCTTTTTTTTTTTTTTTTTTTTTGCAAATGTACACACCAAGAGACGACGTAAAGTCTGGTGCTGGAGAGAGGCTTCACACTTATCAGGTGAAAGCACTTCTGCAGAATCCTAATATCTCACTGGTTGTGCACCGCGCTCACGATGTTCCAACGATAAAGTTACATGACGGGTTGGTGTCCGTAACAGGACGAATCCGCAGTTTATCGCCAGACGTCTTGCATAGAGGCGGCTCCGGTGGTTTGACCTCTTAGTGTCGCTCCGGCGAGCGCTCCGGGTGTTTCGGAGCCTTCCCTGTAACCCTCACGCACCAGCGTCGATCTCCGCTCCGCAAATCTTTTTCGGAAGTCACGGATTGTGGGAGGGAAAAATGATGAATTGTCCAAGATAGCCCTCGGTCAGTAAACACGCAGTTAACAGTCAGCATAGAACATAACCCCATTTTTTTCTTAGTGATAAATATACTGCTTGTAATCATGAATAAGAGAATAGTGAATAGAAAACATTAGACTTTATGTATATGCTGTACATAATACGCTAGATTTAAAAATAATACTTGTGTGTCACACACTTTGGTGTGAATGGAAAAACCAACATTTATTCCACCCGGACGTCAAATAAACGTGATAGTGTTACATCTAAAACCCGCGGGCTTTTGTTCGGCAGACACCCAACACGCCGCCGCCGTCGGGGTCCCTAGCATTGTCGTCGTGCGCGTAGTGCTGCCGCCGTGCGTGCGAAGGACTCTCGGAGGTGGCGGTCGGTCGGGTCACACCTCGGTGCTAATGGCTCGGGTGTTGGTGTAGAAGTCAGGCGGCCGGCTGTGCTGGACGTCCCTCAGCAGGGAGCCTCGGACCGCAGGGAGCGGCATTGCCAGTGCCTGGTTTTCATAGTGTGTGGGCATGTAGGTGATGCGCTCACCACCGTTGCGCATCTCGTCGGTGGTGCGGATGTAGAAGGGGGAGTCGTAGGGGGAGCAGGTGGGGCAGTAGCTGCGACGCCCCGCCGTGAGTTTCCTGGGGTTGGCGGATCTGACGGGCTCCGGCGGCGACAGGGACACCGGGGTGACCGTCGTCCCGTCCAGGCCCGACACGCTACAGGCGTTGCAGGCAAAGTGTTGCTGAGAGATGGAGCCGCTGTCAGACCCATTCTTCTTGCAGCAGTAGTACTGTTGATGACAACGCACGTCAAGGAAATACCATCAGCGGAGCCGCGGAGATCTTCCGAGATACGTAGTTTATGTTTACAATTTTCTATTTCATTGTAATCACAGAAATGCCCGACGTCTCCTTTGGGTTGGATTTCCACGTCTGACAATCAGATTTCCACAAACAGAGTCGTACCTGGAGTCTACAGTAACAGAGCACGGCGATGATACACAGAAGTATCACTGTGGCCAGTATTCCTCCGGTTATGACAACAGTTCCAGCTGTCATCCGACCAGCTCTCCATCAAACTCTGGCGGGACGACGAGACGGGATGTCAACGACACACAGGCGTTTTCAGCCAACAGGCATGAGGGTCGATGGGCCACAGATTGGTTGACTAGCATCTCTATAATGAGGTTGACTGCAGGCGTTAGTCACATTTATTTATCTTGATTTGGCAATGTATATTCATTTGTTCCTTATCCGGACCAGAGAGAGGACGGTTTGGCAGAAACAATGAAACAATGCATTTTTAAATCAAGAACTCAAAGCTCAAAAACTATTTATAACGGCTGCAAGACAAAAATAAATTGTTTTAATCGACTCAAATCAAGTTTTCCAAAAGACTTTAACCCAAATGTTATTTCTAGCGTTTACTCACGTTCAGCAAAGTTGCTTAACACCTGAAACAAGAAAAAAAGCAGACATTTAGTCATGACAGATAGATAGATAGATAGATAGATAGATAGATAGATAGATAGATAGATAGATAGATAGATAGATAGATAGATAGACTTACATCAGAAGAGTGTTTAGAAGTTGGAAAGGCTGAGTGAAGGTCAGAGGTCAGAGGTCAAAGGTGACACCAGGGGAAAGAGACAATGCATAAACATCTGAGGGGAAAAGAAGGGAGGGGACAAGCCGAGATGATGAGAATGTGGACTGAATGATGCAAAGACCTGTTTCTCCACAAGGTGGCAGTAAAAGAGAGGAGATTATCTTAAAGAAAGCAAGACAAACAAGGAAACGTGCTGTTGAAATTCATTATTTGCAGGTGATTCCTCCAGCCTTTGTCCAGCGCTGAGGGGGTTCAAGGGTAGCGGGGCGCAGCCAGGAGAAGAAAAGAGGACCAAAAGTTCACAAAAACCACAAAAAAAAAAAAAGGGATTTGTAAGGAACAAAAAAGCAAATTACATGTAATAGCAGGATTAATACATTGTGCTGGCTAGTTTGTGCCTGCCCCCTCTTCTGTCCCCGCAGTGCACGATGATGAATCGCATTTAATTTCAAATCAGACGTGCACGCCGGCAATTTGCAATTAGTGTAGGGGAAAGTCCATTCAAAGGACCGCAAACCAATTTGAAGGGTTGGATTAGATTCAGAGGATGCAAAGCCAGGAGAGGGAAAAGAGGAAGTCACCAGAGGGCAGCGAAAAGAAAGAAAAAAAAAACTTCTTCTGTCATCGGATTTTATTTCATTTATATATTCTATTTTATTTATTTGATTTCTTTTGTTTTGCCTTCTGTATAGGCTGATGTCAACAAATGAACTCCCAGCTACTGTTTGTCCTCAACAGCACGTCTGTGGCCCGTTCGCCCTGCGGTACGGTGAACAGCACTGCCGGGATGAGCTTTGGACACATCAGGTTAAGCTTCTGACTCCATCATGGAGCTTCTGTGCTCCATCAGGATGGACCACTTCTCAATAAGGCAGGGTCTCCAGCACCTTGAGCCGACCCGGTACTCATTCAGCTGCTGTATTCTATGAAAGCCCCGTGCATTGGCTACGTGCTGGAGATACGACTATGTGCATCAAATAGGTGAACAATGTCTATTTCTATTTTTATCTGGTGACAGATTAGGTCAGACAGGAAACACTCCGATTGTTTGCCGATGACATTGTGATGTGTAGTGAGAGCAGGGAGCAGTTGGAGAAAGATGGAGAGAGGTGGACAGAAACAGAATACATCTGTTTGGATGAGAGAGACTCGAGTGGAACGGTGAGGCTACAGGGAGTGGAGATAGAGGAGATGGAGGAGTTTAAGTATGGATGGTCAACCGTACAAAGCCATGGAGAGTGTGGAGGTGAAGAAACATGCAAGAAGGTTGGAACCAGTGGAGAAAGTATCAGCCACAATGAAAGGAAAGGCGTAGAAAACAGAAGTGCAGCCATGTTTTCTGGTTTAGAGACAGGAGGCAGGTCTGGGGACAGCAGGGAGGAGGATGTTGAGGGTCAGGAATGAGTCCATCAGAGGGACAGCACACGTTATCTGGAGATAAAAGTTGGACTGGGACGGTTTGGACATGGAAAGAGGAGGGATGGTAAAGATCTGGGCTAAAGGATGCTTTGCTAGGAGCTGCCAGGCGGGAGGTATGGAGGAGGACCAGAGAGGAGATTCGTGCATTGGACAGGAAGTAAGTTGGTGTGAGAGAAGACGATGCAGAGGAGAGTGTTGGACAGAGGCAGATGATTGGCTGTGGGGACTCCTGAAGGGGGCTGCAAATTCATGAATGCATTTGGAGACGGTGCTCTGATGAGGCTAGTCCATCTGTAGCAATAACATTGCTCTTCACCAGCTTCTCTTCAGTACCCAGTCCATTCTAGAGAAATGACAACAGTAACTTGTAAGAGTACTACTCTGCAGTATTTGCTTTAAGAATGCCGGTAGAAAAGTACAGAGAAGCTCAGAGAGAGCTGCATTGTGCCTTTGTAGACCGAGAAAAAGCATACGAGTGGGTGCCAAGAGAGGAGCTATGTTACTGTACGAGGAAATCTGGAGTGGCAGAGATGTATGTTAGATACTGGTGCAGTTGTTGTATGTCACTGGTGCAGGACATGTATGCCTGCAGTGAGACAGTGGAGAGGTGTGCTGTAGGTGTAACAGAGAAGTAATATCTCCAGCAAAATTTTCAAACACAGGAGGTTGTGGGGCAGTTGGGAGTCTCGTGGGGAGTCATGGCACAAAATGGCAAACGTTCATACTTTATGCCAAGAGAGCAGGAATCGCAGTCGAGCTGAAGGGACTCCACTCAAACCTTCTTTCACTCTGTGATGCGACAGCGCCCGTTTTAGCAAGTGAACATTCTGTCACTTAAACGCCCCGTCTTGTAATTACTTAGCTATTTCTTATTAATGCACCAAAAGTGGGATTGCTCTAGATCTAGATCTTCGGCAGAGGGAAGAGTTTTTAAAAGGGAGTGATTTATGCGCTCCGATGTCGCACTTGCATTGCTGAGGGTCTGTTTTGTGGGAACAATAAATTATTCATCCACCCAGAGATGCCAATCTAATCCAATCTTCTTTTCGGCCTAAAATCCATCTTTGCAACATGGGTCACCGGTAGCTTTAGAATATTCCCTGACAGACTGATAAAAATAGATTTCTTCAAAAACTTCAACTCTACGAGCTGTTAAAATGTAAAAGGCTTTTTCCTCATCGCAGCTGAAACTCAAGGCATTTTGTTTTTTTCGGTTGACCCCATCTCCGACGTTAGCTCCAACTTCCATCTACATAATCTCAGATTTAACCTCTGTATGTACGGCGTGTGATCCATGGATGGAGCCGAACGAGCAGGACCCCGTCAGACCTTCCACTGAGGAGGCTGCGTCGGTCCCACCGGCTTCGACGTGCACCGGTCCTGCACGTGATCCATCAACCACTGCTTCTGTCAGAAAGTCAGTTCTTTGCGGGAACCAAACGAGAGCGCGGCTGCCGGCTTCATCTCCCGATCATCCATCATGACCTTCTGCGGGAGACGCGGATCTCAGGTCTCGTCCGCCAAACTATTTTTCACAATTGATGCCCTCGTGTATTGAATGGTGTGACGTTCAGGAAGCAGAAACCCGAGTCTCTGCCGTCATCCTTTCAGCCAGACGGGCGACGCTCACGCACAGCTTTGTTTTTCTCTCCTGCCTGAATGTCGGTCAGCGGCAGAGAGGATTACTCTGAGTTAACTTCATCTGAACCGCTGCTAACCAATTAAATCCATAGAGGACGCTATCGCTGTCTGCATCCAAGAGCTAGCCACTGCGCTACAGTGCCGCCCTCTTTATTTCCCAAATTATATGAATTCAAGTCTGACTAAAAACTCCAACTCTGACTCAAATCTAACTTTTAAGTCGGGACTTTCGGTTTCCTGTCGGACTCAGTCGGCGAAGATTAATCCAATTCTGCCCAGGAAGCAAAGTATGCGACATCTCGGTACATATTAATCTGGAAAGACAAACGTATAGCCTCACAGCTGTTTGACAGCTGTTGTACCGAGAGAGAAAACAACCGGCGCATCAAAACAGGATTCAGAGTCACAGTAGAAATGTAATTTGTCTAATCCTGTTATCTGTGGTTCCAAAGGCTTTTCTCTATCTGCTTTCCCTCTCCGTCATTTCTGCAGTGGGTGTGGGCATCCGTGTTTGTGCGCTCGTGCACAGTGCGCTTGTTTTGTTGAAGATCTAAAACGGTGTGGGAACCAAATGGCGAAAAAACTAGGCGCTCTGTGAGTTAGCAATTAAAAACCTACGGTGACGCATCGGCGAAGAAGACCAAGGTCACTGCAGCACGTTCAACCCCCTCCGATTCATATTTGATGATCCGGAGCTCCGTTTTCTGAGATGAACGCGTCATGAACCGAGGAGGTACCAACGTTAAGTGGACGCGCATGTGGAGAGGAGACGCAGCCTTGGAGATACCGAGGTCTCGCTGTTGATGAATAAGTGATACAAAAACGTCCCTTGAAACGGCCTACAAATGGCAATAAAAGCAACTTCTTTCTTCTTTGCTACGAAGCTAGCGTCAATATGCATGCTACTTCTTGCTACATTGATCCATTGATTAGCTTCATGTTGCTTTAGCCTATTTTGCAAGTATTTTAATCGCAAGTAGGACACACTTGGATCATCATAAATTCTCTTTACCACATTATTATTATTTTCATCTAAATATTTTTTTCCACAGTGCTGGGCTATCACACCTTTGTTGCCTGCAAACTAGACGTGTTCAGGTAGTTTCAACCTCTTATCCGCGATCTGATAGCTCGTTTCGCCCGAAGGGTGCGATCTGATCATCCATTTTTTGCAGTGGCGTTTTACCCCCAATCATCTCTTCCCGAACCCTTTACCAAGTCTTTGAACTGAATCAATTGGCAGGAAGGTCCCTGGTTGGGTCCAGACATGGAGTCTCCATGTTCTCCTCGTGTCTACATGGGGTTCCGCCGGGTTCTCCACTTTCCCCCTGACACTCTATAAATATGAAGTAGGTTTGCTGGAGACCCTGAATTGTCAAGACGTGTGAATGAGAGGGTGAATGATTGAATGTTCCTATATGACATGTGAATGAGTGAATGTTGTATGTCTCTATATAATGTCTGAATGAGAGGGTGAGCAGTTGTATGTCTCCATAGAGATGTGAATGAGTGAATGGCTGTAGGTCTACATATGACGTGTGAATGAGTGAAAAGATGTATGTCTCTATCTGACTTGTGATGAGAGGGTGAATGAATGCATGTCTCCATGTATCTTGTGATGAGAGGGTGAATGAATGCATGTCTCCATGTATCTTGTGATGAGAGGGTGAACGGTTGCATGTCTCCATATGACATGTGAATGAGAGGCTGAATGGTGGATGTTTCTTTGTGACCCGTGAATGAGAGGGTGAATGATTGTATGTCTCTATATGATGAGTAAATGTGAGTGAATAGTTGTATGTCTATCTACGACGTGTGAATGAGAGGGTGAGCAGTCGTATGTCTCCATAGAGATGTGAATGAGTGAATGGCTGTAGGTCTACATATGACGTGTGAATGAGTGAAAAGATGTATGTCTCTATCTGACTTGTGAATGAGAGGGTGAATAAATGCATGTCTCTGTATCTTGTGATGAGAGGGTGAATAAATGCATGTCTCTGTATCTTGTGAATGAGAGGGTGAATGAATTTATGTCTATGTGTCTTGTGATGAGAGGGTGAATGAATGCATGTCTCCATGTATCTTGTGATGAGAGGGTGAATGAATGTATGTCTCCATGTATCTTGTGATGAGAGGGTGAACGGTTGCATGCCTCCATATGACATGTGAATGAGAGGCTGAATGGTGGATGTTTCTTTGTGACCCGTGAATGAGAGGGTGAATGATTGTATGTCTCTATATGATGAGTAAATGTGAGTGAATAGTTGTATGTCTATCTACGACGTGTGAATGAGAGGGTGAGCAGTCGTATGTCTCCATAGAGATGTGAATGAGTGAATGGCTGTAGGTCTACATATGACGTGTGAATGAGTGAAAAGATGTATGTCTCTATCTGACTTGTGAATGAGAGGGTGAATAAATGCATGTCTCTGTATCTTGTGATGAGAGGGTGAATGAATGTATGTCTCCATGTATCTTGTGAATGAGAGGGTGAATGAATTTATGTCTATGTGTCTTGTGATGAGAGGGTGAATGAAAGAACGGTTGCATGTCTCCATATGACGTGTGAATGAGAGGCTGAATGGTGGATGTTTCTTTGTGACCCGTGAATGAGAGGGTGAATGATTGTATGTCTCTATATGATGAGTAAATGTGAGTGAATAGTTGTATGTCTATATACGACGTGTGAATGAGAGGGTGAATGGTTGTATGTCTCTATACAAAGTGCAAATGAGGGGATGAATGGATGTGTCTCGATATGTCCTGTGGATGAGAGAGTGAAACTTGTATGTCTCAGAGTGATGCTCGAATGAAAGGATGAATGGTTGTTTGTCTTCATGACGTCTGAACGAGAGGGTGAACGGTCGTACGTCTCAATAAGTGGCCCTGTGATCGTCCAATTGGATATAAGCTCCCTGCGACCCTGTGTGCAGGATAGGCGTTATAGATAAGAAATGGATCAATGAATGGATGAATAATCTGAAAAGTAGCTGCGTCGCCTGAAATAAAACCCGTGGTCTCTCAACCAGAGACGCTGCCTTCGACGAGGAGCTCAGTGGAAAGCGAGCAGCAAGAAAGCATCTGGACAAGAAGCAAACAAACAAAAAAGGGGGTCAGGTCTCACCCCATCCTGGAACCAGCAGAATATTATCATAAATTCTATCCACCGTATGTTTGCTTCCTTATATTTTCCACCGAATTACAGATACGACGGTAAATCATCGAGGATTAGGCGCTTCGATTACAGTCGACCTTGAAACCCCAGGGAGGGCTCTTCCTTTCGAGGGACGGGCGCGCGTTCGGTCCGTCCTCTCTCGCCGTCGCCTTAGTTACCGTCAGTGATTGACGGCGCTGAACACTTCGCTCCAGTTACTTGATTTTGTTTGAAGTCATTTGCAGGAAGGAACGCCGCGCGGTCGAAGACCCACTCCCCGCAAGGATCCTCCGGGGGCCGATGAAGGCCCTCCGATCAATACGGGTAGTAAAACCGCTCCTTCCCCCGGACGGAGACGACGGATAGAACAACACGCCGAGGAGTCTTGCTTTCCGAGCCGAAAGCACTTCAGCGTCACAGCTCGTGTACATGGTGTTGTCATGCGGTACTTGGGGCTACTGTACTCCTGTGCGAAATGCTACGGGAAAGTACTTCAACTCGCGGGGCGATTCATTACTTATAGTCCATCTGTGCTTTTTTTATTCACACTGTCAATTTTGGTATCTTCTCTCTCCGTAAGTGCCTGACACCAGCTGTTCTCGCTGGTTTGATGGTTGCAGACGTCCCAGCGGAGATCTGCTCTTCCCTTCGCATTATTCAGCCGCCCTTTTTATGGCCGCCGGGACGGCTGTCGCCTTGACGGTCGTTCTCTCTGTTACCGATATTCAATGACTCGTCATCAATTATTCACGTAAAAACGTACACATTCTGGAGCTCTCACAATGAGTAGATGCACTGAGACACACACACACACACACACACACACACACACACACACACACACACACACACACACACAAATACTCTAAATACTATTTTTATATTTTATTAT
>CAAKHD010004850.1:84673-114673 GCA_901007705.1 Fistularia tabacaria
CTTGTATTCAAAAATTTTTTTTTTCCTAGGGGTGGGAATAATTTCCTCCAGCAATATCCGACACATATACAGCGTTTGTTGTCTGCCTCTCGGAGTGTAATTTGAAAAGAGAATGAAAGATTTACGGTATATTCCTGCTCCAAGCAAAGCAGCAAATAAGACAGAAGGAAAGCGGCGGTGCTTATTGTCTCTGTTGTGGCTGAGCGCGGCGCGTAGATGCATTGCCCTGCTAGACCAAGGACAATTCTGCAAATGCGGACAGCCACGCCATATCTGCATATCGATTATTTGTGGCCGCCATAAATATGGTTTAATGGAACTGTCAGCGTATGCCGCGGCATATTAACGGAGCGCGCGGCTGAAGATGCAGCCGGGCGCCTGGATTGGCCACATCTGCATCCAGAGCCAGAGGAGCAGGGACTTGAAGAAAGACTTCCAATCAGAATTTAGTGACTGGAACAGCGGGGGTACAAACAAACGCCGAGGCTTTCTATTCTACTCTAATTCCCTTCTTTACTATTTCAGTTTTAACATACATATCGGATATTGTGTGAGATTAATATAACATTGAACTAAGTTTAGCAGACTGAATAAAAAAGGTCTTTCTATTGTGGACCAACAAAATGATCTGGTGAAGAAGAGTCGTTCACCTTCAACCTTCTTGTTCGGGGTGATTCTTTCGTCTGCTGCCGTGACTTCAAAAGCACCAAAAAAAATCTTCTTCTCCTTTGGGCATTTCCCTTCAGGGGTCGTCACAGCCAATCAACCTTCTCCATCTGACCATATTCTCTGGATCCTCCTCTCTCACACCAACTACCTTCATATCATCTCTCATTACGTCCATAAATCTTCTCTTCGGTCTTCTTCTAGACCTCCTGCCTGGCATCTCCAGTTCCAGCATCTGTCTACCGATATATTCTCCGTCATGACCCAACCATCTCAGTCTGGCTTCTCTGACCTTCTCTCCAAAACATCTAACATGTTCTGTCCCTCTGATGGACTCATTCCTGATCTTATCCATCCTGGTCACTCTCAAAGAGAACCTCAACATCTTCATCTCTTTTCTTCAGTGTCAGTGTCTCCAAACCATCCATCATCTCCGCTCTCTCCACTGTCTCCTCCTACTTTCCTTTCATTCTGTCAGATGTTCTTCTGTCTCATAGAATCCCTGAAACTTTTCTCCACCCATTCCAACCAGCTTGAACCCGTTTCTTCACCTCTTTTCCACACTCTGTTGCTCTGAACTGTTGACCCTAAGTACTTGAAATCCTCCAACTTCTTGATCTCCACTCCCTGTAGCCTCACCGTTCCACCCGGGTTCCTTTCATTCACACACATTTATTCTGTCTTGCTGCTGCGAACCATCATTCCTCTCTTTTCCAGAGCAAACATCCACCTCTCAAGATCTTCCTCAACCTGTTCCCTGCTCTCACTACACATCACAATGTCTAAAAGCACCCCAAAAATAGGCTTTCTAAAAGATCTACGTTCTTCATTAGTGCAGGGACATGTTTTAATTTTAGTTAAACAATATGTTTCTATTGTTTTTCCTTGTGCGGGTTCTCCGTGTTTTCCAATTTGAGCCTTTCAGTGCTTGTTTTAAGACATCATCAGGATGTTTGTCCAGTTTTTTTTCCAGTCCAATAACTTGGATTTAATCTTATGTTGTAAATAAAAAAAAAACAGCATTGCGGGGCCCTGCATGTGCTGGCATTTAGAGTTTCGACTTTATGACTTCACGGTACAAAATAGTAATAGGAAGAATAAGGTCGTAAAGTCATTTTATATATTTTTTTTACCCCTCGGGGTTCTTTGTTAATAATAATTGATCTCCTGGCATCTCAGCACTGGACTGCAATCAGGGTTAGGACTTTGAATCGATTGTGCCAAGGACTGAGCGCGTCCTACTTTGTGAATCTGATACTTAAGTAACAAGACGCTCCACGTCGGTGTTCTGTGACCTTGATGCAGCTGCTGGGCTGCAGGGCCCGTTGTGGAAAAAAAAAAAAAAAAAAAGGGGGGGAAGAAAAAAAAAAAAAAAAAAGAGAGAGATAGTTGCTGGGGGCGTGAAAAGTTTCCCAAAGGGAAAAAAAAAAAAAAAAGAAAGTCTTCATTGCTGCTTTGATATTCAAACTTTCACAAAATACAGACCCTGTCATGTGACTGAGCACACAGGAAATTTTCCCTCATTAGACGGACAGTCTCAAAGAATTGACACCAAAGAAAACTCTTAAGTAACCAGCGCGTGAACATGTAAGCGTAAAAAGCATCATTATAACTGCTGGTTATATATGTGTGTGTTTGACAAGAACAAAACGTAGCGAGGGATTAGGCCACTAAAGCTCCCCTTCCTCTGCGTCCTCAAATTAATTCAGCCGTTAGCAAATTTGACAGCGGGATAAAAATAAAAGCAGCTCTCTTCTCAGCGGATAAATGTGCATAAATGCACATTTTACACACAAATGTGGTTTACACAAACCGTCACACGCCACTGTGACATAATGCAGCGTGCAGAGGAAGACAAAATGAAAACAAAAGTCACCGACTCTTGTATCGGTGTGAAGAAATCATCAATCCAGAAGACTGACAGTACCCAATACTCATTACCAGCACGCAGATCCTGCAGAAATGGTCATCTTGAATGTGAACACCTCACATAAATGCTGAGAATCTTCGCGCCACCGAAACACAAGTGAAAGAAAAAGCCCAGAGGGTGATTTCAAATGATTTCTCTCAAGCGAAAAATGGTTCGATGTTAGATTCATCGCGTTGTTGTAAAACATTTTCTTGAATCAGGCACTTGGATTTACAAAATTGACCCTGGCTGTTTTTGCGGCGGCCTCGAAGCGAAGAAATTCAAAAAAAAACCCTCCCCGATTTGATGGATAGAAAGTCCATCAGTCGAATCCGTACGGCAGACGACTTCCGGGTTTCTCTGGCTGTACTGCCACCATCCCGGCAAAGGACAGCACGGATGGAGAGCGCATCCACTTTACAATCTAAAATCCTGTAAATAATCAACGACTCAGCAAACTAAAGCCCATTTAAAAACACAGCAATACTCTTCAGTCAGACCGTTTCGGGGTCTTAACGGTAAATCAAAGCTGCTGCATCTTCATGCTTCATTGGCCACGCAGACTCTCTGCTGCTGTTGGCTGCTAATTCAGCTCCAACTACATTATTCTCCTCCTTAATAAGGTTTGCTGTGTGTGTCTGCCTCACCCTCCTCCACCCGCTCCTGCGCCGATAGCGACCGTACCAAGCCATGGCTTGCAGAGAGTGTGTGTCTCTGAGAATTCGTCTTGTGTATCGGTGTGGAAAAATGTGTGTGGTGCGTGTGTGTGTGGGGGGGGGGTTATGTTCACGCAAGTGTCTGCCATTGTATCTGCAGGACAAGCTGAGAGCGTGAGGGGTAATGCTTTTTTTTTCTTAAACTCTTGCTAAAATACATGAGTGTGCGTTTGACGTAAATGTGCTCACACTTAACTTACAAATTAAAAATATTGTTTGTGAAACAATGCAAAGTGGTTTTTGTATTTAAAAGAGGATGAGTGCATGCAGACTGTAGTTTAGTTTCTGGATAAGGAAGAGCTCCTCAGATGAGGAGGCTTTTAAGACACTACCTGGCTGAGGTAGCAACAGAGGAGGAGCCCCCCCGCACATCTGGTCCACGACATCCTGCGCAACTTTCATTCAGGTGGACGCATTTTGGGGGACAGGCATGTGGAAATTCTGGCAAGAGCAGGCAAAAAAAAAAAAACAGACAGTTTACGCACAGGGGAAGCACACGACAGCGACTGAAGGTAAAGCATCACGCACTCCTACGGGCTGCACATTTGAGTAACATGCTGTTGCTACATGTTTTATTGGATACCGGAAAAAACAAAAAAACAACTGCTGAGCGTGAGTGCCATGGCTAAAAAAACAAAACAAAGGAAGCCTGTTGAGTCACAGTGGAAGAAAATGCAAAACGTGCTCTCTGACATCGCTGCTCGCATCCCGATGCCGATCATTTTTGACTTGTTCTGAGAGGCTTTTCTTGACGGTCTTGAGCTCAGTTCGCAGAAGAAAACTGACAAGCGCTGTTTTCGCCTGCTACCGCTAGAAATGTGTCACCTTTTTGGACTGAGTTCTCAACCTCCAGCTCGGCACGTACAAAGACTTTGATTGATGTGATTATAATTTCACGGTTTGTGATTTTGGACATTTGGCAAAGACTTGAATCCATAAGGGATCTCATTGTAGTCCCTGTCAAGTGACCTCAGCTCGTTGAATCTCCCCTCTCTTCCGGCTCTGCTCGGCAGAGCATTTTCACTCACAACAATGAGCATCGCCGAGTTTACAGATTGTCCCCCGGTGTTGTTTTATTCATTTTTTTTTTTTTCTCCCTGCACGCTACTCCTGTCTGTTTAGTCATTCATATTCCCTCTGAGATGAAGTTTTAAGGCATTGCGGTTTGCGGGCTGCCAGTTTTCGCGGAAGAGAATCATGCAAGTCAAATGCGGGAAAACAAATTTGTATGAATATCAGACACTCGTAGCCATTTGGAAAACAATGGAAAGAATAGATTAGTCGAAGGTTGAATGAAAGCGGAATAACATTAGCAGCGGGGGACGGGGGGGCATCTGAAGCAGGTGAGCCTACGATTCATCCAGCCGGGGATGGGAGTGGTCCCCTGATATCACATCCCATGCCATGTTTTGTGATAGCTGTCAAGCGAAGACTCTCAAAACCGAAAACTGTTCAAAAATCATGGCGAAGCCGGGAAGGGAGTCGTAAAAATCAACAATTTCAGGTCAACTCGTCCTTACTTAAAACAATAAATTGGATGTGAAAATCGTCCGTATATTGATAACGGCATTAAAGAACACGTAGGCAGGTTTGGTACAATGTAAAATATATCAGCTTAGTGCAATCCTGAAACATTCCCGTTGACTTTTGCAGAATCTTTCCACCCCCTTAACCGCCTCGGAGCAGTTGCGGTCCCACGTGCGCCTCGCAAACCATTTGATCAAATCCTTTATTCAATCAACATGGTTCTTGGTGGAAGCCTTTCAAAGGATTATTAAAACTTCACTGTATGCTATTTCTATTTTTTCAATATGTCATACTGAGACATGTTTTCTGATAGTCTTCAACATATCAGAAAACTAGATGCAACCCTTTTTATGAGTTCAAATTGAAATTCAATTACAGCAAATGTTGACAATAAAAAAAAAAAAATTGAGTTCTCTTGTTTTCCAAGATCAAATGATGCACTGTTGGAGAGTGGTATTAAAGCGTAGCTGAGCGAGGGGAAACGTTGTGTTTAAGCAAAATATATCATGATGAAAATCAACATCGACTCTAACATGAGTTTTCCGTTGTGGAGTCCAAACGGCTTCTTCAGTTTTCAAACTCTTTCACATGGTTAGAGCTGAATTAGGTTGGATGGATGGGACTCCAAACCCTGCAAATATCTTGCTAAAGTTTCGGAAGTTGCGTGAAGACAGCCCTTCGCCTGGACACCAGAAGACGGAGACGGTCCCTCATTCTATATTTTACTTACTACTTTACAGCTTGGAGGAAAAAAATAAAAAAAAAAAAAAATCACATTAAACGGATGGCAAACGGCGCCTTCTTTTGTTCAATGCGAACCCGACCGTGAGCCCCGTCTGCGCTCGGCACATATAAACACTGCAGTTCCCGAAAAGCAATTTTCAAGATAAATCCAGCCAGAGCCTTTTTTCATTAACACCGTGCTAGTGAACACCGTGGGGCAGCTGTGTATCGATGTCAGGATAACTGCAGTGAAAGCAGCCTGTTGGGTCAAATAGCTCTGGTAACAGGTCTAATTGAATCTGTGTCAGGTTCTTAGTGCTGGTACATCCACCACTGCAGCCGGCAGCATGGAAATCAATATGTCCTCTTTGCATCCATGGACACCGTAATTTCATTGAGGGGTTTACTGTCTATGGCAGTTTGTATTCATGTGCATGCTAATGACAGGCACTGAGTAACTGTTTACACTGATTTACTGTGAGAAAACCTGAACGCGATCGCTCGTAAGATTGAAAAATGATCTGAAGTTCCCAGCTGAAGAGACCAAGGACTCTTTAAAAATGACCTCACTGCAAAGAAAAGTCATACGAACTTTTAATGCCACGGAAGACGCTGTGCATTTCTGTTCCCCGTGCTGGACGGAAATTATGAAAAACGTTTGCATTCAATAATGTTTCTCTGAGTCTGCCATGAGCCGCAAGCACCAGGGAGCTGTTTGTTGTTGAATCAGGCAGTTTTCACATGATAACATGGTCCCGGCCAAATAAAATCCACTGGTGGGAATTACAGATGCTGTCACAGCTTCATAATAAATCCCACTTTACAAAGAAAGTCAAAGTATTTAATATGAAATGATCTGCCTTTACCCACAAGCCCATAGCTCATGACTATTTACATATCGTTGAAATGACTGAAATCCGCGTTTGTGTACCAAAGGGAGTTGTCCTGATTTTGCCCGAGGCCGAGGGTGCGGCTGCCTGGTGGTCTCGGGACGGAAGGGGGTTCCAGCCAGGGGGGTTCTTTAACCTTGGGTTCATGGTCCTTCACCTGGGTTGATGGATTGCAGGGATCTGTTCTGCGTGGAGCTGAAGGAAGAGTCAAGCCTTGAGACGGTGAAAAAAAAAAGAAGGCAGGATTTTTGAAGTGATTTTCGAGTGATTTATGTCAATTGAATTTCCTTTATAAATCTGAAGTAGGAATACATCTTTGAGGGAGGCATACGATGTCACCCTTTTTATTTTCCCATTTCACATGTTGCTTAAAAAAAAACAAAAACTGTTTTATTGATACCCATAGTATGCGTGTCAAGTTCCAAATGGGTTTCCATACCTGGGTGTGGGAGTCGATCCAGTTGTCCTCAATATACTCCAGCTCAGGCAGCTCCTCTTCAATCTAAAAACACCCAAAAACACCCTGTTGCCATCAGGCTGGCCCACAGATCAGCACTGAATCCAAAACCTACAGTGGTTTTTAACTGTCGACTGATGTTTTCATAAGAGTACATACAAAGCATCCTTTAACGCATCTATTTTTAACATTCAAATTGAGTATTTAATCAGTGATTTTAACTGAAAGGAAAACTTTCAGAAAAGAAAGACAAAAATGAAGGCAGGACTTCATGCTGAAGCTTTAGGAAAAAAATACAGGTTAATAAGTTTCACTGTATGTTTTCAACCATTGCACGCAAAAAATAGAAAAGCTTTATTATCATTGTAGAGCACAACACAACAAAATTAAGGCGACCATGAATCGCCTCTACTTGGATTCCATCCAGCGAGTGGCAGGGGAGAATTTTTTCTAAACAACAAAAAAATACAATTAAAAACTTCAAGTGAATCAGGTCAAATTTTCTCCCAACAACTGGGATGGATTGGAAACGAAAAATAAATATGAGAGTAGAGGAAGAAAAAAAAAAAAAAGCACCAGGAATCTGATCTCATCAGATTAATTTCAGGCCTCATTCAGAGGTTGACTTCAGTCGGATTTAAAAGTTACATCAGCCAATTCATGCGCGTGTTCACCTTCTCTTCCAGGTAGAAAGGTAGCCAAACTCCTGTACAATGTAGGTTGTTTAAAGTGCAAATTCAGACAGTGGATTCGTGTCTTGGAATATAGATGAACGGAGGCCATTCAAAATATATCAAGAACTACAGTGCGAACAGGAACTTTCAGCCTGATTAGTGTTACAGCTTAACCAAAGAATAAATAACAAATGGACGTCTTTCTCTTTCTGATCCACAAACGCGAGGGCTATGACACCAGGTTGAATGAGCAACACTACCGGCTTCTCGTCTTTGACCTAAAAGCCCCTCTACTGTAGGCAGGCATTGTTTCAATTTTCATTGTAATTTTTTTTAGTGCAATCTGTCTTTAAAACTGCGATGCCCGTTTAAGTTCCACGAGGACAAGTTCAACAGTGAACGCATAGCGAGAAGCAATTTTGTCATCCAATATCCGTTTTACAGCCCACTGAGAGACCGTCGTTTTATTCATGGCCCCACAACAAGCTGTGACCTTCCAACAAGATGATGTGTTTCCTCTGAGGGTTGACAATGACAGTGGCAGGATATGAGCATGGCTGAGAGTTGAGTGTTTGATGCGGCAGTAAGCAAAGTAAGGGTGTCCTTTAATATTGGATATCTGCCGATACAGTCCAATCAGATACGTTTACACAGCAGAAGCAAAAGATATGCCATTTTGATTTAATAAATTTAAAACAGCGGCACTGACCTTCAAGCTTGGCACGCAGCTCCTAAAAGTTGCAATTTGTAAGATTGAAAACAAGGTATTGTCACTTCCTTGTATCATCGCTTTTCACCTCAATCAAGAGAAGCAGCCCAGTCACTATTTTCACATTTGGTTATCTCCATCACTCATTAGTATGCAAAGTTCATGATCATGAAATGCAAATCTGACGGTAATTTAAGAGATTTACAAATTCTTTTTTCACCGTTTCTAGTAAAATACTGCCCCCTGTTGATTTTGAGTGTGCAAATTCGTATTTTATTTTCAAATATTTCTCAGCGTAATGAAGGCACTGCTGGTGTAAAATGAATATGCAGATCTTATTTACTTAAAGACGCTGACAGAATCATGACAATCAACATGAAAGAAGCCTAGATAGGAGTACCAAAGAATCTGAAACTGCATCCGTCAAAGGGGTCGAAACTGGCTGAGGTCTTACAGTCCTATCTCCCTTGGGGCAGCAGATCACGTGGCTGAAGAGGGATCACAAGTGTAGCGTTTTCCTAATTAAATTAAACACATTGTTTAAATCGAGCATCAGGGTGTATGTTGATGTGTGCAAAAAAAATACGGTTCGGCAACCTTCGGTGCTCGACGAGCCACTTGGACCCGTTTCCCGCAGAAAACACCGGGAGCCACAAAACCCTTTCACATCTAAAATGACGACAACACTGCATATCACTTTTTCAGCCTTTACGCTGTTTGAAAAAAAAAATTAGTGTTGCAGTTATGAAATCAAAGAACTGCTACAGACACACTGAAAATGTATTTATGCATGCAACAAAAACATTTTGAACTCCGAAAAAAAAAACCAACTCCTCTAGATTGAAGGATATGATTCACATATTAAGCAGGAGCTTAAATTATCCCCCTGCAGCAAACCAAAAATACTATCTGCGCCCGTGTATCGTCATCATTTTACCGCGTGTGCGGGGGCGAGCAGTCAGCTGTCACCGCAGAGAAACTAGGCCTACTTCACCCAACATTGCAAAACATAATTTTGCAAAATTAAAAAGGCAATTCAAATATTCATTTTGCCTGCTGAATGTTTGCTCCTGACCCTCAGCACACAGCGTCTGCGCAGCAGGGCTGTAAACGCTCAATAAACTGCCTCAAGGGCGGGTTGTCACACGTCGGCGGTTCTGCCGCGTATTTGAGCGACATGACATTAAAAACGTTTTATTTGAATGTTATAAGACCACCATAATTGTCGTGTTTAGAATTACAATCAAAAAGTAAGGGAACTAAACTCAAAATGAAATACTCCTCATTCAATTTTTCAAAGCCCGCAGGGAGCCACAGCAGGGGGACGATCGAGCCACGGGTTGCTGACCACTAACGTAGACACACAACTGTTGGAGTCAAACGTGACTCCAAACACTTTGAAGGCTTAGTGTGCAACTGTTACCAGTAGGTTAACTTGATACTCTGCCTGGAACTAAAATTCAAATATTTCGTCAAATATTTGTACATATACTCACTAGTCAAGTTGGGGCCCCTATAGTGTGGCAAATGGGCAACATTTTTCACCTGTCATTGGGACTGTGATTCCCCTGATTTGAAGTTAAGAAGCCACTTGGATAAAAAGGTGAAACAGCGACTTGTTGCAAGAGTTTGAATGTTGGGTTTTCAAGAGGATGATAAACACAACTGATAACTGGCCATTGACAGTCTTTATCAGCCTCATTGGGCAAACGTGTTTGAGTGACTCACTGCTGCTCTGGCTGAGAGCCCGCAGGGCAGCCCGTGACCCTGGCTTAGCAAAACACTGTGGATGTAGATGTCGTTTTCAGTTTGTGTGTCACATAGGTAGAGCTGAAGGGTATCTCCCGTGTAACAATCCAGAGCGCCCACTAGGGTGTGATCAGAGCACAGCTTTTGAAAAGAAGCCGTGGCCTCCGCTGTCCAGCAACCCTGCAAAAGAAAACATCGGAGCCTCTACTTAAGCTCTTGTCATAGGAGAAACTTTTGGAAATGCTTATAAAGCTGTTCTTTCAACAAAGTTATTGAGATACATTACATAGCAAAAAGCATCTGTATTCCTGTTTGAGAAGAATGACGGTGGTAACCGCAAACTTTGAATGTAAAAGATGTCAGCCAAACACAGCAAACAAATAGTCTGATAGCATCATGTTTTCTGCAGCTGTGCCGCATTCATCTCTTTTTTTCCCCCCTTTTTATTTCAGCTCCAATCCTAACAGGGTAGCCGCTGAGTATCTGCAGTAGGCCTCACTTGTCTTATTTTTTTTTTATTTCACCACTGTGCAGAACACGGATGAAAGGCATTCATCTATAAATCTAAATAAAATCCAACTCACAGTTGGAGGTTTAATTCCGGCAAGTGATGAAGGAACAGCCTGTGCTGGTAGGATCGAATAGCATGACCTACAAGGAAGAGAGCGCAGACGTCAACTTAGAAGAGGAGGTCATACTTGTGTTAATTGTCAATGTATATAGGATGCCCTTACTTTAGAAACTTCAGGCTGGAAGTGTGGACAATGCTCATATTGCCAAAATCAACATAGTACACCTCAACCTGCGTGGGGCTGATGACCTGGTGAATCCGCACCCTGTAGAACCACATTTTGCTGGGAGACACGCAGCAAACTTGACCCCGTTTGACGAACTCCTGAGGAAGCTTGTAGTGTTCGGACACTTCAGGGGAGGTGTAACATCGTCTGGAGCAAAGACAGACCAGCGATTGATAAGGACAGGGCAAAAAGATTCCTGCTTAAAGTTCTGAGCTGAATATTTTAATTAATTTGCCAAAATAAAGATACAACTCATAACGGTTACAAAACTGCACATAAAAGTCGGGACATTATGGCCGTCCGCTCAATATCGTGTAAAATGACCTCCTGTTTTTAAGACCGTGGACCCGTCAGGGCATGGACTCCATCAGACCTCTGAACCGCAGAATTTTTACATCAAGCAGGCGCAGACCTATTAAGTCCTGCATCAACAGTAATGTTAATGGTAGAACCCAAGATCTCCCAGAAGAACATGGTCACAAGCGTCATACAGTCTCTACCAGCTTGTCATCTTCTCATTTTGCCCCCCGGTGCCACAATCCCCCAGGTAAGCGATGCACTTACACCCAACAATCTATAGGGTATGACTGACAATGTGAACCTTTACACCAAGGAGCCTTTTGCCATTGCAGTGTGGTCACATGCATTGTACGAGCTTTTGGATGTATACATGGGTCAACATGGATATGCCAGCTTATCTGTGACAAAACACACTGAGTAGAATCGTGCATTCTTAAAGGCTCGGTCTCTTGTCACCTGCTTTCTTCAAATATATGCTTCTCTCTCTTACAAGATGAAATATAATCATGGTAAGTCCTTAACACTCGTATCAGATGAGGCTCCGTTTGACAGCTTCAGCACCCTTTCCCAAAATCATAATTCAAACTATTACATTTTAACACGGCAGTCAGTTGCTTGCAAATTTAAAGATTGTCACCGGTTACATTCTTGAATGATTTTAAAAGAACCAATCACTTTTCAAGCATGAACTGGACTTGCCTCTTAATTCATCAAGGACTCAAAATGGTTGGTCAGAAGTTAACAGTCATTCATGAGGCCCAAATGGTTACTGATTGGTCTTTTGATGAGCCCAAATGTGTACCAGTCTAACAGTCGAGGTCAAAAAAGCAACATCCTTGGCTTCTTTAATGTATTTTAAAATCAATCTTCTGTCCCTTGATTTCATTAAATGTTGCATTAGCTCAGTTTCATTTTACATTGATGTATTTTTTGAAAACAAATAATTCTCACTCCCTATTTTTGCTGTTTTATGTATCCAGTTCTACAATTAAAAACTATTCTAATATCAAATACCATATAAATACCCACAAATATCAATCTCACACTAATTTTCAGTTCTTGTATTCAGTACCTTAACATTTTTTCCTCACAGTCAAAGATCTTGTTTTTTGTTTTTTTTTGTTAATTCTATGAATTAGTTGTAATTATTGCAAATAAACTTCTGTAAAATGTGCTACTAACATGTCCGCACCTCATCTCAAATATCATGTCCTCCAGAGCTTTGGCCTCCTCAGTCTCACAGAAGCGAATGTAGAAATGTCCAGGTGATTCAACGTACTCCACCAGGACTTCTATCAACTCTCGAGCGCCGTGGCGCGTCGGCTGCTGAAGTTGTTCACTCTGTAGGGCGTCTAACGGCACCGCGGAGATGCAAAGTACCTGAATGGAAGGGTACTGCTCAGCCACCTACAGACAGACACAACGGGCGTTGTTTAAGAAATGAAAAGTGCACGTATTAAATACACCTCCGTGGAAGCACTGTTTCTGAACAAATCATGTTATATTTTGAAAGATATTGCCTAACCTGTGGTTCGGACTTGGAGCCGTCACTGGTCGCCTTATTCCGTCGACCTAAAACGGTATTATCTTCTTCATCCACTTGGCTTTTCCCCGGTGAATGTCCAGAGCTTAAGTCGTAGCTCCTACAGGGCTGCTTGAAGCCACTGCCCCCCTCACCACTTTCTGTCTTGCCTGAATCGACAAAAGACAGATATTTACAGTAGGTCGGGAATCCAAGTTTAAAATAAGGCTGTTTTTAATCTATGCAGCTATTTTCTTGCTGCAATATTTTCGTCAAATACAGAAATACAGTGCTATTAGTTGGACAGGTTTGTAACATTTGAATGACACCTCGCTCCTCAAGAGTTCTCTAACTTTTCAGTTAATTGTCTGATGCTGCTGAGGCTGCCAGAGGAAGAAAATCTAAAAGTAAAAATTGAATTACAATCGTGCAGTCATCTTACAATAAACAGAGATATATATGAATTTACAATACAATTGTGAAACAAATAAACATTAGAAGGATCCGTGACTGAGGCTCTTTCAAATGCGGTGAAAGCTTGCTCAGCCTCTACTGCACAAAACTTCTCAATCTCAAAAACAGATTTCCTCACCAAGATATCAAGATGATTTGAATTGTAAGTATTTAGACAGCAAGAGCCAGGCTAGCGCTGACAGACAAAGAAAAATTCAAAAAGGAAATTGTCATCATTAAGAAAGTTAAACTCTGGCATGAGTTGGTATCCACCAGAAATTCAGATGACACACAGCCACCATCGACGAATATCTTTAAGTTCCCAGTCAAACAAATAGTTTGATCAAATTCTTCATTTTGGTAAACCCTTCGATAAATCAATGCCTGTATCGCAGCAGTGTGTCTCTGTCTGCCTGTTCAGGGTCATCGCAGGGTTCCCAAGAAGACCACAAGGTCGAGCCATTCACAAGTGATTCACTTAGTGTTAATATAATTAAACCAAATGACATAATCATGTTAAAACTGACTGGTATATAGTATGTGCACATGAATGGACAAACCTGAGGGGATATGGCCATAGTCCTGGGTGTTTGTTGTTATCCAGTCGCGTGTGTTATCACCCTCTGGATTTAGAAGCTGGGAGCAGTCACTCACTGCACCAACCCCTCCAGTGGCACTCTGCTGCAGTGGCAGCTCCTCGCCAAAATGATTCTAAGAGATAAAGAACACGAGCACAATTCCATCCAGCAGAATCTGTCGGGTTGAATACGCTTGACTTTAAAAACAAATGACTAAATTTGTCACAGTGCAAAGAGAAATTACTAAGAGGGAACGTAGGAGGGTTCCTTTCATCTCATACATGAAATGGATCTTGCTTGCAGAGTCCAGAAGTAGTGCCTGCTGCTGGTGTTCAATGAATTCAGATATATTGCAATTCATTTTTGTTTGTAGTTTCATTTATTTATATTTTCTTTTTAATTTCTTGTAAGAAATCAGCTGATACCATACTAAGGACATTAACTAAGGTTGTGCAATCAATGCATTTATATAATTAACCTTGTAAAAGGGAATCTCTATCTTCAAAACATTACTTACAAACTTTAAGGCTGCTTCATTTGATCCTCAATTCCTGGAATGACACCGATTTTAACTTGGAAAATGATTAAGTCAATATAGTATATAACAGATGTCTCTTTTTTTCTTTGCGAAAGGCCTATTTCATTTTGACCATACCGGTATAAAATACATGCAAGTTCATAAAAAATAGTGTATTTTAAGCATTTAGTATTTGCTGCTCGTGGAGACATTTGCCTACAAGTAGAAAACGCTGACCTTTTGCGGCTTCTCCTTCAGTTCCCGACTTTTAGCTCCAGCAACTCCATTCTCGAGGATTTTCCGGCAAAACTCGTCCTCCAGCTAATGTGCATTGAAGGGGAAAAGCAACAGTGATTGAATCTCAAATACAGGTCAAGTAATCTGCTCCGTATGCAAGACAAGATATTTAAAATGTGCAACTGTAGCGTACAATTGAAGATTAAGGGCACTTGCTTCCACTCTATTCTAGCGTATTTGGCCAATTCAGCTTGCATGCATCAGAACACTGAGCTTCCTGTACGTCCGCACAGCTTCTCAGTCGTCCAGGTCACAGTACTTTAGCTTTAATTTTGTTGCAGCAGCTGGCCCTGTTTTGCCTCTGAGGAACTCCACCTTAGCGCAGCTTAACTGACAAACGCTTGTTGTAAAGTACCAGGATTTGCCGCCACCAAAAGACGTTCTATGGCATATGCTGGTCTACTGATTTGAGGACTCACTGTTAGCATCCCTGCATTCTTATATGCAATAGCTAATGGACCGAGAGGAATGCATTAGATAACCCAACGGGTTAAACATTTTCAGATTTGCCATTCTCTCTAAAATCCAACCACTAACAAATGTCGTTGTCTTTTCTTTTTTCTTACTGACAACTAGTGTGTAAAATACAGAATGCCCCCTCTTTGAAGCGCAGCATTGTTGCCAAAACATCTAGCTAAAAGTCACAAAGTGCTCGATAAGAAATTTCTTTCGATAAGAAGGCAAAAGTAAATGCTGCTTTTGGTTGTATGAGCTACGTGGCAGCATTTGTGGGAGAAGTAGCCTGTATTACAGAACATATTAACCTAAAAGTAAAGACCTGACTTTGGTTCTAGCAACCTGAACTTAATTGTAAGAAATATTTAAAGTACAAATACTCATTGTTTTATATTTGAACACACCATAATGCCACGCTGCTGAAAGAGTTGACCATTCTGGCAGAGCTCTGATTCCTGGTAATTCTCAATCACGTCTGGCTTACAAATGACAGCCGCTGACTGGTTCTGGGCCGGATCCAGGGTAGTCTTTATAGCAGGCTGTTTAACTGGGGCTTTAGCTGGAGTGAAGAAGAGGATTTTGAAATTGTCAGACTGTGCAAAAAATAAAATGTGATATTTGGATCTCTTCATGAGAAAAACCACTGAAACCATTTCAAATGAAGCCCTTGATCAGTGTGTCGCTTCCTTGGATAAATCTCTAAAAGGACATGGGTATTAACATAACATTGCTGCCCTAAAAAAAGGATCTACCATAGCAAACCTGGTAATTTTGCTGGTGTCTTGTCTGTGACGTCATGCCCTTTTGGAGCCGACCTGTCAGTACTGGGTGGATTTGCTTTCACAGGTCCCGTCCTCTCTGCCGTACAGAGCGATCTGACCACCTGCCTGGGCACTACGTGGCCCCTCAAGGTCAGAACTGAGCCAAGTCTGCTATGCTGGATTGAGATGAAATCTGATGCCGCCTGAAGCATTTCATCAGTGGAGCAGAAGCCAAAGTTGTCAGCAAGCAGTGGGTATCCAAAGTATCGTAGGAAGGTGGTCTGCAAGTCAGATAACCTGAGGGGGCCCCCCTAGAATAACCAAAAACAGCATCTCAATTTAAAACCACCCAATACTGTATGAAAAACAATACATGATTACAACAATTCAACTGTAAATAGGACATGTACAAAAACAAGTTGCGGGGATACCATGGAAAAAATGAATAAGGATGATGTCCATCATCAACATTTAAAGAAGGGGGTTAATAAGGAACAAGAGGGTGAAGCCCCAGCAAAACCAGCGTGAGTCACACATGTGGTCCTCCAGTGACTACTTATGGTATCGAAAATGCCATTTTCCTCACAAAACATGTTGATTTGTGAAAGCTGGAGAAGCACAAGTGTAAACACTCAAATTAACATCTATTCCATTATATAAATTAGCCCAGTGAGTGTATCAGCAACACCAGAGGCAAGTCATATTTTGGCCCAAACGTCTGAATGCAGCCATGACTGATCCAAGGAAGAGGCTCTGCCAAACCTCATCTGAGGAAACAAGTGCTACAGACAATTTGAGATTGAAAACAGAAAGAGAATGATGATTTGACAATTCTATCTACTATTTGGCAAGGCAAGCGCTGGAAAATTAGACGTATACATAAAGCCCATGTGAAACCATCCCCGGTGTATCTGGATTGTGGATTTACCTGTGAGAGGAGGTATTGCAGTTGTGCCTTAAGTTGACCAGGTAGGGGCGGAGGACCACGATATTGTCTGGGAAGGACAACTGAGGGCGACAGTCGGAGATTTCGGTCGGTTACGGGACTGGCATGTCTGAGCTTGAACTTCTCAGACTTAGATGTTCTTTGCTTGGAAACCAGCTCCTCAACGTTTCGAGTGGACTCATCACTGACAGCTAGTGAGAGGATACAATGTGGCGATTCGTTAGATGGTGAGAAAAAGGTTTTGTAAAAATGATTTCAGCTTTGCATCTTCTAAATTAAACGCTTTCAACACTTTTTACCTTTTAAAAATATGCTTCCAGCTGCCGTGGAGTTGACAGACACCACATCTGGCATCTTCTCTGCCATGTCCAAAACATCTCTGAAGCCCAGGAGTTTCAAGGGCATCGGTTGCCCTAACATGGCCATGTAATCCCGTCTGAGTTGCTCGGAACTCAAACCCAACTTGGTGGAGATGAGTACGGAGCGCACATTTTTCTTAAAGTTTGTCAAAACCTCGTTCTGGTTCATTTTGTCCGCTGAGAAAATAAAGACTGTAAATGTGACGAGCGGGGAAATGTTGAGCGGCTCGTCTTGTTGGGTCAATTCACGGTGAACGAATGGCGATACTTTCCGACGTCGCTAACGAACATTCAGATTTTACTTGTAACCAAATATGACAATAAACGAGTACAGCAACCTTAAATCTTCAGATAATATTTTTTTCACAACATTTGCGACGAAATATCAGTGCGTAAACTTTTTTTTTTTTAATTTCCTACCGACCGCATTTACAGACCCTGCAATTCGCGGCTCCGACGGTAGCCGAGTTAGCATACGTCTGTTTCAGACTGTGAATTCTCTAACCACTTTATATTCATTGTCTGAGGCTTTTATACGAACTCAAAAATACCATCTACGTTGATCAGCCATGTTACTTTGTGAATATTTAATAATTAAAAAAAAGACACATCAGAAAGCACATCCGCATACCGTTGATGATGCTAGGCTCGGTTGAAAGTAATGATGTTTGAGTCGGGAACGAATCGTTCAAAATGTAGCTAATGAATCATGATTCCTCTTCTCTATTAGCTCGTTCAGTGTGTTTTACAGTCGATTTCGAGCCTGATCGAAGACCTTGATTATTATTATTATTATTATTATTATTATTATTATTATTATTATTATTATTATTATTATTATTATTATTATTATTATTATTATTATTCAGATGTTGAGAAATGTTCCCATAATGACAACCACCTATCATGATTTTTATCTAAATACCCCTTTGTGTTTGCAGTCTCACCTGTCAAAGCAAAAACCACCTCCCTCCCTCAAATTTGAAAATAAATACATAATGATACTTACAATAGAAAATGGCTAAGGATTTCCAGGCAGAAAATTAATCAGCCGTAGAACTCCTTGTCAGCTTAATTTGGACTGCATTGGGGAGGATAATGTGTGTGCTTTGCTGTGAAAACATAGAAAAACTGCATCAGCGCTTTGGAAAGGAGGTGCAGGTCATGCCTACACTGCATGTTCTCCCATCAAAACACACTCCCTTTTCCAACCCCATGCAGTTTGGACACAGCACGTCAAACCACACGATAACGGTCTGATATCAAAAGAAATAGGAACCGGAAGAGTAAATCAAATGGGACGATAAACTGCGGGTTTAGGTTTAAAAATCAAATCACATTGTTACATTGAAAGTCATATTTAAACCAGCGCTTTCTTTGAAAGTGAATGTTACACCAGCATAAGAAGCAGACTGGATGGAAAGACTATTACTTATTTCTATCCTTTTCTGCTACATACATAAAATAAGCCTAAATCACATTGTATCTATTCCGCCTCAGCAGAAGCCTGCCAGTTCACAACATGTACAGCAGTAAAGGACACTCCACCCCCTGTGCTTCTCCCAAAAAGAAAACCATCCTGCAACTCATCAACTGCATATCCCCAAAGGAGTCACTCGTATGCTTTGGACTGCAGAGCTTCCAGTCATGACGGATAAATCTTCAAATGTCCACCGCAGTCATCCTCCGCAAGCCAGAAAGACACCGAGGACGGACCGAGAGAAAAGTGCCTCGGCGGTTTCCAGAGGTCAGCGTCAAAGAGCATCCAACGCGGGCCGAGTACCTGAGGCATCAACTCTGAACAAACAGAAGCCAGAGATAAATGAGGTGAAAGCGGAAAAAAAGACAGAAGTGAGGTTGAAATCCACCGTCGTGGATATAGACAGTGTCCGAGAGGAGGCGAACGAGGAGAACCTCGGGCTTCTAGAGGCAACTGAGCAAGAGGACAGTAAGTCAAGAGAACCGGTACATGGACCGCGTCCAGTCATTAACTCTGCATCCTTCTGAGTTTAGTTTTCAAGAGGTCTTCCAAGATCACAAATGAAAACTTGTAACTTCTTTCTCCGTGTATCGATTATTTTATTACTTGCAACGCAAACAATTTAGTTGATGTGTTTAAGACACAATTAAGCTCGTGTTGCTAAATCCTGGGCTGCGGTTTTACAGAAGAAACTGAGGGAATGTGCACAGCTACTGTAAAACAATAACTTCTTTACTGTGAAAAAACAATCGACTTGCAGAATTAAAATAACATAATTATCAATTAGAGTTGATACAGACTCCCTATTTTTGGGCAGATGTTTGTTTTGATTTTAATTTTTCGTGGATAAATCAGTATAACTGTTCTGAAAAACCTGACTTTAAGAAGATTCCCCTTTGTGAAATTTTTAAGGACGAGGTCATATTTTTGCTCTAGCCTGGCTAACTCAAAATCCAAGCCCCTTTTTTGGAGATGTATGTGATTATTTGAACTATGACACTAGGTACCTTTATTCTGCAGTCAATGCAATTATGTGGATTTCTGCAGTTGTGAAGCGCAAGAGCCTGGGAGTTTGTGAGTGGCTGCTGATGATCCTCGTCTTGACTCTGGTTCTCCTCTTCCTCCCTCTGTCCATCTGGTTCTGCTTCAAAGTAGGAACTGTTCCAAGAACAGCAATTATCCCACTTCCTGACAATGAGTTTGACATGATGTGAAAGATCAGGCCACGGTGAAATAACTATTTGTAAAACATGCTGTTAGTGATAGAGCTTTGGGGCTAAAGATGAGAGGTTACCTTGCTTCATCTCATGACAGTCTCTCTTCTAAAAACAAGCTTGAACATTGATCAACCAGCGACATTTGAATGGTTCAAACAATGTTTCATCTCGCAACCAATGGGGATTATGCGTGTAATTAGTTTTTCCCTGAAATGTTTTGTGGGTGATCCCTTCAGCAACCTGGCAAAGAAGTCGGAAAAAAAAAAATAGTCAGAACCTGACTTGAAAGAAAATAAGTAAATAAATCACATGCCACAACAGAAAAACAAAACAAAACAATGCGATGAAACAAAAGTTACCGCGCTGCAAAGACACAGCTCTCGTTTCTGTTGGCAGGTAGTGAGGGAGCACGAGAGAGCGGTGATCTTCAGACTGGGTCACCTTCTGCGGGGCAGACCCCGAGGACCAGGTGGGCTGTTATATCTCAGGTTTTTTTTCGGTCTCATCTGAAAAAACTCCTTAGCTTTTTTGGTGAGTTAGGGCTGACGTTGCAGCACGATGTTCTTTGTGCGATGGAAAGTCTGAGTTGGCTAAATGTTCTCTTATACCCAGGCACGTTACATCCAACGGTTGCGGGTGAATTTTGTGTTGACATCACGTTATCTCCGCAGGCCTTCTTTTTTACCTTCCACTGCTTGACGTGTGTCACAAGGTTGACATCCGTCTGAAAATGATGACTGTCCCCTCTCACACGGTACAGCACAATAAACAAACGCACTTCTGCGCTCCGTAAATATACTTGAGTGATGATAAACATACTTGTTGGTAATTGCTGGACACAAAACTTTCATTTTTCAATCTTACTTTTCAGTGACTCTCCAGATGATTACATTGCAAACATTTCCAATTGTCTGTGCTCAGGCGGTGACTAAGGACTTGGTGAGGCTTGAGCTGAGTGCAGTGTGCTGTTACCAGATAGAAAACATGGCTCTGTGCAGCTCAGCTTTATCCAGTCTGACCGCGGTTCTGCAGCATCGTGTGCAGGCAGCGGTGAAGGACATTCTCTCCAAGCACACATTCAGCCACATCCTACATCACAGGAGATGGATTGGTCAGCAAATACAAGCAGCTGTTGACTCTGACGCTTGCCGCTGGGGCATCAGGGTGGAGAGAGCGGACATGTAAGACTGGAGATAGCGCATGTTCTACTCGTCTTGCCTATCTCGACGCTTTAGTTTATGATCAACTGCTCCTCATACGACGGAAAACATCACACCATCCACTGATCAAGGTTTTCTCTATGATCAGTGAAAATAGAATTTTAGATATAGGCCTTCAAGCAGGGGTAACGAATATTTTGGACACAAAATCCGGACCAAAATACATTAGACCCAAACATGACACCTCCAGTGCAACAGCTAAAAATGGGCTCTATAAAGTACAAGGAATCTTGTGTTTAGAAATTAAACTTATTAAAGGGGAAGTGTAAGGTAGTATTTATGAATAATATATGTCTAATATACATGCCTTGCCCCACTGTAGTCTCATGTTTTTGACTGAACGGCAGCAAAGAAATAGCAACAGTCAACAATAAAAATCCTAAAAAAATACATTAGTCGGTTTCTCTCGCAGCAGTTGTGTGGGTACAGATTAATGGTAGACTCGTGCTTTCCGCTGACCCTGCTTGTGTTTGGTTCTCTCACAGCGATGAGCTCAGTTTTCCAGCGGAGTTACACCAGAGTTTGGTTGCTGAGGCTGAAGCAACAAAACAACAGCAGGTCAGAGTGAACAACAATCGCACTAAAACGGATGTTCTGAAACTAAAAACTATGATAGCAGAGTTTTACTGGTGGCTTTTCAATTAAATTGGAATTAAATTTGCCATTTGCTGCTTCCTGGTATTCATTATCCATTATCTTGCTCTGGCATGCAAAGCCTCACCAAGTGACATTTCCCACCATCAGATGGATGAGTTGTGCCTTCTCGACAGTGTTGGTGAAGGTTAATCATATCTGACCCCTGCTTTTTACAATCTTTAGACAAAGGCAGCCGCCGGAGACAGGGCTGCTCTGGAGACGTTCAGGTCTTGCCTCCGTCTCCTCCATCCTGCCCTGCTTCTTCCATTTCCACCAGGTCTACACAGTCTGCCCTCTGACCTCTCTTCACTTCCACCGCCTCCTCCCTCTGTTGTGGGTGAAGATGGAACAATAACAGAGGGGGAGCCAGAGACTGATTCACACATGATGTAACGGATTTTATTGAGATATAAATGTTCAATGACTTTTATGTAACATGAAAATTATATAGGGTCCAAATAGAGAGTTTTTGAGCTAAAACAAACATTTCTACCAGTTTAATGATTTTAATAAATTAATATAGACTCTAGGAAGGGAAAAAAATGTAGCCTATTTGTTCACAGTGTGAAAACACATCACATGGTCAAATCAGAAAAGCCCTCTGGATAGAAATAACATTATGGCATATATTTATGTCCAACAACTGAATACCAACACTGCTTGATTATCACATTGTTGTTTTGTTGTTGTCACTTTGCTTGATTGTTTTTTTTTGTGTGTGGTTCACTAAGTTAAGACTGTACACTGACAAAAAGATTGACTGCACTGATTTATTGTCCTGTGCTGTGATTATGTGCAGGACAGGGGTTTCTCTGAGGTCATTAGAGACATGAGCAATGCCTTAGTGTTATTCCAGAGGGATTACGTGAATAACTATGTGCGTTCCTGATCATTTGTTGAGTTCAGATCCACGTTTTTTGGTCTTTTTGGAGCTGCTAACTGGTTTTGTTTCAGGTGTTTTCTTTGGAGTAACTGGCTCTGATTTGGAAGGTGGTGGTTTCTCTTTTTCTGCAACACAAAGAGAAAGATCCCCAATATGACACCTCTGTGCATTATAGACACAGTCATTTTCTCTCTTTGTCATTTAAATAAATAATTCCATTAAGTGTTTAATCAATACCATCACTCATTCTGGGCTCCAGAGCTGGCGGATCCTGCAGTTGTCTTTCCAGATCATTGATCCTCTCCAGTGCTGCCTGCAAGGCCATTTCAGCCTTCAGAGCTCGTTGCTCAGCACTCAGGACCCGCATCTCTGAGTCACTGAAACACACATTCAGATAATAAACCTCATACGGATATACTTCACATATTTGTGGCTAAATTGTATTTCCATTAGGCTCCGTTTCTGGTATTTCATTATATAAACCATCAATTTGTAATATTTATTTGCCTGATAATGATGGTGGAGGTCTATATGTGGCAGAGCAGAGCACAAGCGCAGCTAGTGTTTGGGTAAAAGACAAAAACACATGATCCATATTGGATTATAAATCAAAACTGCCACTGTTTTACTGTACTGAATCACTCAGTTGAATAAGTAATAATAAAACAATAATACACAATAAATTACACCACTATACTTTCAAGACAAATGTTCACTCAGCATTAAGACCCTTACTGCAGTTCCTGTTGCAACAATCCCACTGTGCTCAGATTGCTAAAAGCTTTCTGGGCTTCATCTGTTCCTGGAAACTCAACCAGCTCTTCAGTCTGACAGCGACAGATAGACAGAATGACAGACAAATGGTCAGAAACAAACAGGCAAGCATTTTCAGTTCTATAAAAAAAAGGAAAGGCGTGGCATTCGGCTTGATAATGATCAAGCTGGTTTAAAGGGATCCCTCGAGAGAAGGGAAAGCCAATTAAAATGATGAATGACTGAATGAAGAGTGTCCAAAGGGATGACATCAAAAAAACAAGATGAAAACACATTTAAATTCATATAAAAGTTGAATGCGGGATTGTAATAAAAATAGAATGCATCCCAAAGGAATGGTTTGTTTTGTTATGTTAATGATTTCCTCTGTACATCACTCATTTAGGACTGTTATTACATTTGCAGTTTGATATAATACATTCTCAGTCTGCTCTTACTCCACTCAGCCTCACGCTGCTCCTCCCCAGCTGTTTTTGCATGATGTTCCCATCGAACCCGATCACGTTCACCACTGGGTTCTCACAAACCGTCAGCTCCCCCTGCAGGAGCAAAAACAACAATGCTCATGTTAGTAAATTGATGAATTATGCTTAATGCAGCCTTATGTCGACAGCAAAAAAAATGCTCAGACTCCTACATGTTCCGGCCTAAGAGTTGAAGGATTTCACAGTTTTGTACCTGATTAATCCCAGCCTCTTCTTGTTGATAATGTCCTTTGGAAACTGTCTGTAAAGAAACCAGTATCATCACTGTAGTCATCTTTTTTTTATTATTTAAAGTTTATCTAAACAAGGACAGTGTGCAGAAAACATTTATCTTAAAAAGAAGAGATGCTCTACACCAGATTTAGCTACAAGCTAATTTATATCTGTAGTCCTTGGCCATTAATAGCCTAAAAAAATAAAATAAAACTACAATAATCCACCCAGACATAAAACAATACCATAAACAATAAAAAACGCAATATTAACCTTACAATATCTTTGTCATGTGAAAGCTGTATCTTATAAGCGGTGATGCGTTCCTCATCTTTTGCAAATAAGTATTTGAAGAAATTATAAAATGATAGTTAGTAATGCATTAAGTGGAGAGCAAAACATTATTTTCAGGAGATCAAGGCTCTCAGTAAAGGCCATTAGAGAACAAGCTGTCAGTTTGTTTTTAGGATTTTATTTAATTAAGGGCGAGCTCAAATACGAATGTAGAAATGGTTAGCGGAATTCACTTATCATTTGTTTTAATGAAAAGTAAAAGTGGTTACAAGGTGTCAACTTATGACTTGGGCTTTTTGCCTGCTCGTGTGACTGACCCCTATAGGTTCTGCCTTTGGCTGATGCCTGGCCTCAGCGTCCAATATAGACTCTGCTGACACCTCTTCATTTGCCTGATATACACACAAAATAAAAAACAAAGCACCAACACTGAATTCTGGCGTCTCATACTCTTGCTCGTTTTTCATTCGGTCCTACAATACCTTTAAACCCAGCCTCATTTGCCTCTAAATCCATAAGTCCATACATTATATCACATTCACCACTCAATAAATATTTTTTGCAGGGCTGGATTAGATGATCCCAGTAAATCCCAAACAATAACTTTTTGTACAATAAACACATTGTATTACTTGAAAAACACATCTTCAGGAAATGATGGGATCATCCAAACTTCCAGTTGGACTAGTCTCAAGATATTGTTTTTCAGCAAAGTAAGCTATCATTTGATCACAGTTCTATAGGTCCCATGTCTAAATAAAGTCCCCACCAGAGACTCTTCAGCAGAAACCAAGTTATCGGTGCTGAAGCCACGGTCAGCCTGGCTTTTAGTCTCCTCCGCAGAGCGACCTTTCATTCCAGACAGCAGGATTGCGCAGGTCTCGGTCCAATCCCCGCACTCCTTCTGCAATGTACAACCAATCACTCTTGCAATGCTTTCACACACAAGGCTTAAAAGGGTCCTGAACTCAGACGGGTTTGATTGAGCTCTGTGATCAAACTGGACATAAAACTCTGAAATCAGGTGATAACTTCCATTGATTAACAGATATATTTTGAGGTTAACAACACCCATCTTTCATACCTTCAGACAGAAGGCTGTAAAGTGGATATTTGCTTTCATTAATGAAATTACGGTCTCTAGATTGAATGGCGGGTCGATGCCCTTGAAGAGTTTTCTTTTGTTATTTCATCAAACAATGAGGGTTGATTGAGAAACGAAAACAGAAGCAATGCAGAAAATGATAACATCATGCAAATAAAGATTTTACAGAACTGGAGTGGCACCCAGGGATAAAAATACAGTTCGTAAGAAGCACAACAGTCACTCTGCGTTTTCTGTCAAAATTTCACTGTTAATGTAGTTTTGCATCAACTCAGTTAACCTGGAGCTTTCTGCACTCTTTCATTTCATTTTCGGCCTCAACTCGAGAGGGATCCTGGAGGCTCTTTTCATCCACGATCAGCTGGCAAGAGCTGAAATAGGAAGGAAGCGACTTTGTAACTCCTTTGGTGACATCTCAGCCTTATGATCCCGACATCATGCGCTATAGTGGAGTGATCAGACCAAAGTCTGAGTATCTACCATTCATACCTGGTGATGTATCTGGACAAATATTCCAGTTTCTCAGCTATCACCTTGCCATTTTCATCCAATGTTTGTGATGAGATGTCTTTAACATCCGTGTGTTCCTTTTGTTTGCCCTGATTCTCGTGGTGGTCAGGGACCATGAGGAGCAACAGATCCAGCATCCATCTGGTCTGTGCCAAGTGCATAGAGCCAATCTGGCAGGAAAAAAAAGCACACTTTTGAACTACTTAAACAATTAAAGGGATATTTTGCATGATATCCCTATCGTTTCCTTCAAAGTAAATTTCGGTTGCGATCTTACAGCTCCAATTTTCTCTTTTGTGCATTTTTACAAAATAGTCAAGTTAACAGAGAGGGTGAAGTTATCCAGGAAGATTCGGAATAAATGAAGAAGATTCAGGGAGAGACGAGGTTTATAGTCTTTTCTGCAGAACAGCTAAGGAAATGCAGATAAAAGTTTGAAGAACAGATGAGAAACAGATGCAATGGAAGATAGAGAAACTAAATTAGGGACTGAATATATATTTCAAATACCAATGAAACATAACGGATGCATTAACAATATACAAGTAAGATACCAGGAGCTTTCGCAGTCAAAGAACAGTTGAAAAGTTAATGCTGCAACTGGGAAAAAAACCCATCTCTGAACCATTTGATGAAAATAAACTTACATGAGAGAATCTTGCACATGCTCACCTCTTCTATGAGTCTCTGATGCTCACAGTCAATGAAGCTGGACAGGCTTCTTGCGAATTCCTGCACTTTATCTAAAACCTTGCCTGTTTCTGTCCTACTGCAACATACACACACACGCACACACACACACACACACACACACAAAGTGGTTATTTGTTGTGGCTGCTCATACTGTATACTGCCTATCTATACTAAGACACATACCACATGTTTCACACATATTCTTAAGAATACATCAAACCCAATATTGTAAGGCAGTTACAGTTATACTAGCAGAAATACCAAGTTCCCCTAAAAAATCCTCTTAAATATTGTTTTGCATACAAAAGCATGTTTTCAAAAAAAAACATTTTACCAACTGCTATGTATTTACTATCGATTTAAACTCACTGAAGAAAACTGTTATGTTGGTGTTCCGTCTGCACGGTGGAAAGCCTCTGCAGGACCTGTTCAGCCAAACTCAGCTTAATGTTCAATTCATTTTCCAGCTTCAGCCAGTCCGATCCAGACATAGTTTCTGGCTGGCTGATAGCTGGAGCAAGCTTGCTGACCCAAGACTCCAACAAACCGAGCAGCGAAATGATCTTTTTTAGCATCCCTGTAACAGAACCCCATCTTGGAAAAGTATTTTTTTACAACCCCGTAGTCAAAAGTTCCAAGAGATGAGTTAAATCTGTGAGAATCAAAACCCAGATCTTCAGCTCATTAAAAACCTTTGTCAATCAACTCTTACCACTCTCTCCAAGGACTTGCACTTGTAGCTGATTGTGGTGCTCAGATAAGACTTTGTCCAGCTCTTCTGGGACCTCTTGTCCTCTGGGGAGTTCACCCTGAGGATCTGGATGACGTCTGGATAGCTGCAGGCTCATATCCAACCACCTTTCCTGGATACGAGCAAGCTCACCAAGTGTCTGCTGGCGGTAGAGCTGCCCCTCACCTTGATAATGCTCACACAGCTGGGTCAGCATCTGCAAAAAAACAAAACACAGAGGAAAACAGTGAAGCACAATACCAATAGCTTTTTTTTTAACATTATGACAATATGAGAATGTGATTTAGGTTTCCTTAAACTATAACAAAAGAAAATACTCCTACTTACATCTGACCACAGATTGAAATCAGCAAGGATGCTTTCCAGGGATGCTTTCTCATTTTTTGAGTCAGGGCGTCTTGAAAAAAGATAATAAGATAATTTAGTTTTACAACTGCTGAAGAAATAATCACCAGCACTTGTCCAACAGTGTCCTGAGAGGGCAACGGTTTGGCTCAGACTCACGCCAAGACCAAGATCAGGTCCCCAGCTGCTAATGCTTACGATCAAACATAAAGTTACAGTTTTTATTGTAAATTGAAGGATGCCCTTCTTCTAAGTGTAGTGATGCATCCTGACAAAGGGTAATCGGGTTTAAACTTGATGTTGACCTTTCTCTTTTTCTAATGTATATATTCTTTTAAGAGATTGCTTTGTAAGTCTTCCCATGCTTACTTGTTATGTAAGGTGCAGAATGTAAGCCACTTGCTGATGCCCTGTTGCATGGCGGTGAACTGCTCACGCTGGGCCTCCTCCGTCTTTTTCTGACGAGACACGAAAGCAGTCAGCTGCTCTCCCCAGGAGTCCGTGAGAGCCGCGATGGCGTTCAGGTCTTTTGTATCCTACAGCAGGACGCACACTAGCTTAGGGCTGCTACCAAATGAGTCGAGGAAAATGTTGAGAAACTTCATTGTTACCGTAACAGCAATGTAAACGCTGCAGTGCTCTGCTGTTTTCAACCAACTCTGCTCGGTGACGTGCAGCTGGTTGACCAGCTCAAGCTTCTTTACGCTGATAACCTAGCAAATGTGGACAGACATGATGACAATGTTTTGGAGCAAATGTTAATTTCTCCACACTGTATTTATTTGTTATATCTGTTTTTATATTTGTTATTTAACTTCCATTATCTACACTCTTACTGTTGTTTGATCTGGCCTTTAAGTGTGCACTTGCTCTCTATGCCCTAAAACTATTTTCCAAATTAGAAACAAACAAAATAAAATGAAACCAACCAAAATATCAATCACACAATGGACACAAAAAATCCACTGGATAAAACCCTACGACCACAAGGACCGAAATCTTTATGGCTCGACCACCTTCAGGGCGATGCTGAGGGTGAGCTGGCTCCAGCTGTCTCTCTCCTCAGTCATCTGGATCAACTGGGCCTCAAGGCGAGTCCTCTGCAGTTCATAAAGCTCATGATAACCTTGAACTACCCTGAAAAGAACATACACACACGCACACAGATGGAACTTCTAGGCACATTTTGTCTATCTGTACAGCCTGTTCACTGCACTACTGTTCTTTTCTTTCTCCCTCTTAGAAGCAGAGGTTTGAAATGTAGCAGTAGATATCATATTGCAAAACGTCTTGGAATACAAAAAGCGTTTTGCTTCTGTGTATCAATAACATATAAGAAGCCATTACATTAGATCTGTTGCACTCACCAAGGTCTGGTTTGGCGTGTCGGGTCATATTAGGAAATTTTTTGTTAAATCTGTCACTGCGCAATACGGAAAGAGCACAGTATTGTCACAGCTAATTCTCCCAGTGTGAAATAGCTATTTCATCGGTATGGGAAACATCAGTTTGAGAAAAGAGGCTTTTCTTCTACAGTTAAAAACCCTTTTTGAGAAGGACTTAATGGAAAAGTGTCAATGTCTTTCGTTGCTTCCCTTGACATTGTAATGTTCAATGTGTAAATAAATCTCTCTCTGCGTGCAGCTGAGTATTGCCTGAGGCTATCAAGCATTGGAATACACAACTGAGATGAAAATTTGAGGCAGACAGAAAGATGTTCTGCTCAGCTCTTTACTAAAGTCAAACACTGACTCTGAGCTGGACTGAGTGTGATTAAGCGCCTCGGCCAGCTGCTGGTGAGCACGTTCCACCTCCTTGGAAACTAAGGCATCATGGTCACTGATCCTGGATAATTCCCTGTGGGCAAAATACAAAAACAAGCAGCTAACAGAGATGCGAACACAGATGTGATTATTTAGGATTTATTTATTCCTCCTTTCTACTTCAAATAACAACAAGTGCTGATTAAGAAGCAATCTGGGTGGGTAAGAGCCAAAGGGCTCAGCCCTAAACTTCTGTGAGCTTGTACCGTCCCTTGTTCAATTTCGAACCAGGCGGCCTTTCAGTGTGGATCCATGTTCTCCTCGTGTCTGCACAGATTTCCTCCCACAGACCGACAACATGGAGTCAGTTAACTGGAGACCCTGAACTCCCCAGGTGTGTGAATGAGCGAGTCAATGGTTTTTTGTGTCTGACATGATAATGCATTTATTTACCAAGTGGGGTAAATTGTATGTGTTTAGTCAATTTAGTCCCCAGGGGTTCAACCCCTCTTGCTCCCTGCAGCGCCACATTCTAATGCTCAGGAACCGGATTTGCCTTTATGATTTCTTCAACCTGCCCCTTGACTTACACACTGAGATGATGAATGTTTGTCTTAATGCGATG
>CAAKHD010004850.1:119673-133179 GCA_901007705.1 Fistularia tabacaria
TGTGCTATAGAGGTAGTTTATAATAATGTCCATCAGTCAGATATGTAAATAAAATAAGAAATCTAAAATTGTACAATAAAAACTAACAGATAACGAGTAGAAACAATATATAATCGGTATAAACATGTGCAAAAAGTGCAGCAACTAGCAGCGTGCAACAATGCTTGCAGCAGCAGCACCTATGGTTGAATGGATGTATATTTAGTGAGTGAATGAAAGAATGAATGAAAAGACGTCTATTGAGAGCAGAGCCGGGTAAACAGCCCGACAGCAGCTGGCTGCAGGGAGGACCTGCGAAATCTCACCCTCGCACATTCGGGGTGAAGGAGTCTGTCCTTCAGATAAGAAAAGATACACTTCATTGATCCCACGACGGGGAAATTCATTGTCACAGAAGCATCACAGGGTAGAAAAAGTGAGCAAATAGTTATAATATATTTTATTATGTATTTTTTGAAATGTATATATTTTTTAAACTTTGCCACTTTTATTCTTTTATTTTAATGGTTTCTTTTAAATCTGTGTTTTTTGTATCTGTATTTGTCCGTACGATATCCTTGAGTGTTGAGAAAGGCACCTTAAATAAAAGGTATCATTATTAATCATAATTGAAAGAATATGCAGATAAAGGACATGGATAAAAATAAGCAAAAACAATACATACAATAGAATACAAAAATATAAAAAGAAATAAGATAAATTATTGTGCAGGGAATGGTTGAAATTGAAACAACAGGTGTGCAGTCGGAGATGTGGGTAGTAAAAATGAAATGATAATCAGTAAGATGTCCTGGAGAATATATAAAAATAATATAAATGAGACTGGATGAGATGTGGTCAGAATGATCAATTCTCATGCTGATGTCCACGTGTTGGGATCATGTTCACTTCTAATATAATGAAGAGTTTGGTGATTCGTCACTGTCCCAGTTGACATGCTTGGCGCTGTAAGGCCTTTTTAAGCCCGTCCCGTTTTGGACTTAAAATTATGAACACGATTCTCAACTCGGGAATAAGAATGCATCATTTGGCTCACTCATCCATGTGTCGAGTCAAAGTGAAGGCATTTTCTCGTATGAAATAACATATTTGTTCAAACACATGATGGTTCCTGATACATTTCATTTCCACTGATAAGGTTGGGTATATTTTGACTTAAAAAAAAATTGTAGTCATTCATAAACAGTTGATGAAATGATCCTAGAAAGAATTCTGCCCTTGCTCTAACTGCCCCATGCTCGGAATTTCAATCACAAGACTGTAAGCTGACATCATTGCACATGGTGATCGCCGCGTTTTCTAAAGGCAGCGCTGTTCAAGAAGTAAAAAGAGCCCTAACAATGAGCGAGCAGTGTGCTGACCCATGAGGGGAAGGAAAGACTGGGGGAGGGTTGGGGTCTGCGGACGAGTGATGGGACAGAAGGGAACTATATGTCTGGAAGGGACTACAAAACCCGCAATGACAGGTCATGTTATCGCCGCTGAAACAAACAGACGGGCGTGCATGCATCAGGCCAAGGGCGTCAGGTGTCCCGCATGTGCAATTCGAGGGGCCTCCAGATAGGAGGGAACAAAGAGTGTGAGGGCCATTTGCATTTGAAAACACTACATGCTGTTGGAGGGGATGTGTGGATGACTGGAGCGCTGTCTTAAGCACGCAGGGGATCAGGCTTGGAAATGCCAGTTTGTGTGTGTGTGTGTGTGTGTGTGTGTGTGTGTCTGAGGGGGCGCTGAGACATTTCCATTTTTTTACTCACTTTAGAAAATATTTGTGAGCGTGTCAGGAAAGTGGGCCCCCTGCCAGGAGTGTTTGAATGGCCTTTTAAGCTGGTAGATGGAGTAATATTGTGTAGAAAAAATGTAAATAAATCCACAGTCATTTGTGGAACAGATGAGGACAACATACACACATTCATTCATTATTTACTGCTTATCCTACGATATACAACCGTTCACTCGTTCATTCGCACATTTTTGGCAAATTAACCTTTCTGCGTGTTTTTGGACACGAGAACCCGGAGGAAACCCACGCAAACACGGGGACGACGTGCAAATTCCAGGTAGAAAAGCCCCTCCTGTGGGAATTGAAGAGGAGTCCTTCGTGCTGTGAGGCGGACGCTCTGTTCACCGCCCAACACACATTCTTCTTCTTTTCCTTTCGGCTTTTTCCTTCAGGGGTCGCCACAGAGAATCGACCTTCGACCTCTCCATCTAACCCTATTCTCTGTGTCCTCCTCTCTCACACCAACTAACTTCATCGCACTACGTCCATAAATCTTCTCTTCGGTCCAATATATTCACTATCCCTCCTCTGTCCATGATCCAACCATCTCAGTCTGGCTTCTCTGACCTTCTCTCCAAAACATCTCACATGTGCTGTTCCTTTGATGGACTCATTCCTGATCCTGTCCATCCTAGTCACTCTCAAGGAGAACCCTCAACATCTTCATCTCTGCTTCCTTCATTGTAGACCATACAGCATCGCTGGTCTCATCGCTGTCTTGTACGCTGCCCGACATACACGCACCGGTACTAAAACACACGTTAAAGGCCTGATATATTGGGCTCCAGTTATGAGCTTGTATGTGTTAGAGGAATTTACATACCAAGCCCTGCTGACTGGTGCTTGTGATGAGCGCTAACAGGGCTATAGTCAGATCATCACCGCTGATATCTCCATCACACCCACAGGTTCCCTCTCTACATATCAGCCTGAGTCCCAAGTCTAGACACCTGTTAGCTGCTCGTGGAGCCCCCGGCCAGGCGTCTGTGAGACTGATTGCCCTCCGCCGGTGATGCAGCGTTCGTGTGTTGGTGACGGTGACACATCAGATGGTGCTCTTACAAGTCTTTAGTGTCTGCTCTCAGCCTGATTGGGCTCTTGGGTTTGTGATTACGCTGCGCGACCACCATGTGTGATGAATGTTATTATTTCCTCCTGTGTGTGCTCTGCACCGCTTGCGGCTCCAAGTGTAACACACTTCACATCCGTCCAACGGTTTACATTTTGCTTCCCATCGGCTTTGGCTGGATTGCAGAGGCTGAAGGATGCCTCACTATTGGCTGTTTCTCCAATTCGTATCTCGGGAACAGAAGGTCTTTAACCTCGTCTGAGCAGCGATGAGTACAATTTCACGAAATCAAGATGCGTAGCAAGACCCAGGTGATACCCGCTAAACTTTAAAAGGAAACAAGATCATTTTTTTTTGTCAGAAAATAGTTTCCACCCTGCTTTCTTAATTATTTTTTCATTTGTTCACTGTCTGGACACTTTATCACATATGAAGCATAAAAAGACGTGCAGCCAATTGAATGTCGAGGGAATTTTGGTTGTCATTTAAAACAACAATAAAATGAGCATTGTACTTTACATTCCATCCCAAATATCCCAATTGGGTCTCGGCATCTCTCCGTATCTTACGCAGGTAACGCCTTTCAAAAATCCATAAATTATGAATTTCCTAGCATATTGAGCACCAAATGTTAATTTTTCATGGTGATACTTGGGCTTTTGGAGGCCAAAGCTGAAGACCGCCGCCAAGTCTGGGGTTAAAAAGACATTAAACATCACACTAAATATCATGATCACTCGGTTTTCCTCCCTTTGGTTCTTCCCCGGGGTTCGCAGGTTAAAGGTCAAAAACCCTGTGGTTTCAGTAAACAAACACAACAGGTGGTTTACTAGTCACATCTTTAGCTTCTTCAGTTCTCCAGGACACAAGCATAACTGATTTAAAATTTGAATCCAGAGTTTGTTGCCAGTGTCGCTGAAAAGGTAAAAGGTTACATGATAAGCTTTTGGGAAAATTCATCGGCGTCAGTTCCAACGAGGCTAGTCGTGCATTTATTATTGAAAGCATTTGAAAGAGCCTTAAAATGCCTGAAAGATGATTGCTATTCATTGCTGTGTCGGAGGAGGATTAAGTGCTAATCCTCTAATTTGTATGTGAGACGAGCTTTGTTGTAAATCAAGAGACCCGACCCTGAGCTGGGTGAGCGTGTCATTTACCGCCAGGGCCATTAAGAAAGAGGATGGACAAAGACAAATTTACTCTAAATACTTCCATATTGGCCTGACTGAGTCAGTCCCTGTAATGATAGATCGAATGCTGAAGTGACGCGGTGCAATTGGTTGCCATGACGCCTTGAGAGGCCCTCGTACATCTAAAAGCCCCTTGTACTGACAGCTGCTCGAGCGCCGGTCTTTCCTGAGCGGGTTGCAAAGATTAGAGCGCCGCGCCCGACGCGATCGAGCTGAAATGGCTTTTTCAGAGCGGGTCCGCTGATCTGTCCCCGCCGACCGGGCCGTCTGCACGGGATTCACCTGCTCGCTAAGACACGGCGTCCACAACCATCACCGGTTTTACAAGTAAAAATAGACCGAAAAGTGAAATCCATCAATAATCGTTCCTATTTATTTTACTTTAGCTAACCACTTCATTGCAATCTTGTGTCCTGGGGTGACAACGCGGCAAAAGCCAGCACCTTCAACTTTTCTTGTAAGACTTGACATTTTCCACTGCTTGTGAAAGGCCTCTAAACGCAGCTGACTTTCACTTGAACCCAGTAAATGTGACACAGCATCACCGATGTGATCCCCACTTATTCCATTCAATAGTCACATTAAAAAAGAAGTTAATGTGTGCAACATAAAGTTGGGATCTTTTTCTGTTTTTCCAAGTGCAATTCTTTAAAAAAAGAGCGAAATGTAACGTTGCTCAACCATTTAAAATGCAAATACAGTGGAAAACAAAGCAGTTCCTTGCATGCAGATTGCAAAAACACCCCAAGAAAAACATAGTATGCGGTTAAAAGTTGGTTAAATAATATTATTTGAGGAAGGCACAGTAAGACAGAAACTTAAGACCTGAAAAAAAAATGTAAAGCTAGGTAAAGAACTGAATGATGAAAGAAAACAGCAAAATAAAACAGAATAAGAGTATAAAATGATGAAAATGTGCCACGCAGTGTCAACGATTTAATGTCATCTGTCAATGCAACCTGTGCAGGTTCATCTTCTGACCGCCAGCGTCCGCTCGTGGACCTCTGCTCCCCGAACCCGTGCCAAAACAGAGCGCTGTGTCGAATCAGCGGCGATGGCTACTCGTGCTTCTGCGTGCCGGGATTCCAGGGAGCTCGCTGCCAGATTGATGTCAACGAGTGCGCCTCTCAGCCCTGCGCCAACGGAGCGACCTGCCTGGACAGAGTGGGCACATTTTCCTGCCTGTGCTCAGCCGGCTTCACCGGTGAGTGGGAGAGGCTGTGCCGAGGCGCTCGGGAGTCACACTGAATCGCCACTGCGTGGTGGATACAGCTACCGCAAAGATGTCAAGGAAGACGTACTTCTCGAGCTTCTCGCAGGCTTGGTGCCACCTTGTTTGTGGTTCTTTGTGTGTGTGTCGGGTGCTTATATAATGACTGGAGAACCTGAGAATCCAATGCAAATGGTCTCAAATGACAAATTCTGTCTCAAAAGGAAGCAGATTTTCAAGCATGTGGAATACCAGATATTATAATAAAGTGTGTGATTGTTTATCAAGCAAAGAGAAAGAAAATGCAATCGTTATAGAAAACATATTTCCTACGTTTTCTTCATTCTTTCTAAGATATAAAACTGATAAACACTGAAGTATTTACATATTAACAACAAATAATCAAAGCCTTTTCAACTGTTTCGAGGGTCTTCCGTTTCCTGGAGACTTTTTGACTACTTTTCCTTACGAATGTAATTCCAGTTTAGGTTCAAACTGCTTCCCCAATGGAAGCCCTGTTTCCGAACTGGCTCGAGCCGCTTAAAGGTAACAAAGTCGAATATGCAGGACGTGATGGTGGAAACACAACAGCTGGTGATTTCCAGTTTAAACGGGCCTTTCAACGTCACAAACAAAGTAGTGAAAAGAGGGTGATCTTGAGTTGACGATTACGATGATGACCACGTCCCGGGTCTTTGAACAACCCTTTCATACGTTTCTACGTTTAAAATCATCTTCTCAGTTTCTTGTGGAGAATAATGGTTGGTACTTCACAAAACGTATTCATGGAGAGTGAAGGACTTAAACAAGGCTAATTTGACTATGTTCTATTTGATAACCTCATCCATTTAGCTTTTACTCATTTTTCCCTTCATGTGTTCCGACTTTGCATGATCATACACGTAATTCTTTTTCTCCAAAAACTGCATTTAGGACTTTTTGAAGAATTTCCACGGCCCCCTTTTTTTTGTGGAAATAACAGAGGCTTTGTTGTTTCTCTCTCATGATGATCAGTGGTTCCAGCTAAAAGCCCCCCCGCCCTCCCCTCTGACACCCGTCTCCCTTTGATGCTCGCAGGGGTCACCTGCGAGGTCCGGATTGACGAGTGTCAATCATTTCCGTGTCGCAGCGGTGGCAGTTGCCATGACGACCCTGGCGGCTTCACTTGCACCTGCCCGCCCGGTTTCCAAGGACACCGGTGTGAAATCAACACCGACGAGTGCCAGGAGCAGCCGTGCCAGAACGGGGCTGCGTGTGTGGATGGAGTGAATGAGTAGGTTCCCTCTCGTGCGGTCACTGAAAAAGAGTATCTAAAAAGAAAAAAAAAAAAAAAAAGCCTTCCTACTTTACACGTGTGAAAGTATGTTGTGTATCATACGAATCCCAACTGTCTCAGATACTCCTGCGACTGCTCTCGCACCGCCTTCACTGGCAGACACTGCGAGAGGCCCGAACCACAGTGCGACTCTGAACCTTGTTTCAACAGCGCCATCTGTCAGGACAAACGGGGTAACTACACCTGCGACTGCTGGCCAGGTAAACGTTAACGCCGTCTCCGCGATTCAAAGATTTTGAGGGGAAAAAGAACGTCGAGAGGCCGAGTCGGTGGGACTGTTTCTTACTGAGAGGCCATTTTTATCTGGATTTCAGGGTTCGAGGGGCGTCAGTGTGAGACCGACGTCGGAGAGTGTGTCAGCAGTCCGTGCCTGAACGGAGGGCGCTGCATTGAGAAGTCGTGGCGGGCTCTGTACGGCAGCGAGCCTCTGCTCCCCGAACGTTACGATCCACGACATGCTGGAGGTTTCATCTGCAACTGTCCTCACGGAACAACAGGTAATATTCTATGCCTCTCTCTCTCTCTCTCTCGGTCACCCGAACACACAGGAGCAACAATGCTTAGGAGTAAAGGCTCAAGTACAGCTATTGCTAATCAGAAACTAGTTTGGAAGAAAGGAAATAGCAATTTAGATGAGCACAAATCACTCCATTTTTTGTTTTAGTCTCAATCAAATTTAAATAAATAAATAAATAAATAAATCATGGCCATGCAGGTAAAATAATGTTTTCAGATGAGTTGCAAAAACATCCGGTTTCCCTGCTTACACAAGCCTTGACCGAGCATTGAAGGTAAGACTGTTAGCCCCCGTGGCTGGAGTTATGTTCTAAAATTGACTCCCTGCCAGTCACAGTGGCCACTGACTCAGTAAGGTAGCCAAATAGCATTAGTTTAATCCCCAGTTATCTGGCTTTGCCGGTCTCCTGACTGGTGCTTTTCAGCCCTACATGGCTGCGGGGAAGTAGACAAGGTGCAGACCTTCACTCCGATGGCCCGTGCACTCCCAAACAAATACGATGCACTCGGACAAGTTTGGGTTTGTTGTGGGTGAGAGAGTGACGGCATGATGTGGATACACACACCATGGATCTGGGGGATTCTGTTGCTTGGAACAGGTAATATCATGGCATTGTTTTCCTCAACGGTATTAGTGAAAAGTTAAGAAATACACAGTTGTGGCGATTGATAACGTCGTGTTTTTGTGTTGCACTGCTTTTGAAAGATAAAATGTGGCATTATTTGAGATTTAGCGTCCACTTACCCGCACATTAGCAGACCGGTGAAGTCATAGCTTCCAACTGAACTGTTCAGTTTAGGGTTTCTTTTTTCCCCGGGTGTGTTCAGAGAAGAATATATCCATCCGTATTATATCGACAAGACAAGAAGCCGAGGCAATTTGTGTCCGCACTTGCCATACTTGTCACGCGGCTCCGCATATTAGTCAAATAAAAGTCAGTGCGGATCATTATTCTTGAATACACATATTTTATGCTCACGGTAATAAAAGCTGTTGTGACTTAATTACTCTCTCTCTCTCTCTCTCTCTCTCTCTCATTCTGCAAGGTTCCCTTTGTGAGGAGGTGATAAATCAGTGTGACTCCAATCCCTGCCAGAATGGGGGAAAGTGTGAGGGCTTCGTTGGAGGTTACACTTGCCGCTGCCTCCGTCGGAACGGTGACGGTCCTCTTTATGGAGGAGTCAACTGCGATGTGAGGCTGATGGGCTGCGAAAGCCACGAGTGCCAGAACGGAGGCTCCTGTTCTCCTTTCTTGCTGGACGGGACTCACGGCTACACTTGCTCCTGCTCATCCGGATTCACCGGCCCCCTCTGTGAGACCTCCACCACGTTCTCCTTCGAGCGCAGTGGCTACCTGCTGCTTCGGAGTCCCATTGTGGACGCGGAGGTCTCTTGCAACATCACCCTAAGCTTCAAGACTGTGCTGCCCGCGGCGATATTGTTCCAGCGGCGCATCGGAGGACTTCTGCTGATCCTGGAGCTCGAGGACGGCCAGCTTCGTCTGTCACTGAGGGAGGAGGCCCCCACTGAGGCGGAGGTACAAAGCCCGATCCATGTTTTGAGGCTTTTACCGGGTGTCACAGACGGAGAGTGGCATTCTGTAGAGACTGTGCTCAGGAACTGGATTCTCAGCTTGAAACTTTTGGATGACGCCGGCAGTTGTGGGAGTCCATCCTGTCACCAAGTGGCCGTGATCCAAAACCCCCCGGCTGGGCCGCTATCCCATCCTCAAAGCACTTTCATTGGAGGCGCGCTTGAGGAATTAAAAAGCCCCACGAAAGACACTTCACTTCCAGCATTCTTTGGCTGCATGCAGGACGTGTTTGTGGACTGGCAACTCATCGTCCCGGAGGAATGGCGGAGTGACTCTGCCGTGAACGTGTCCCCCGGCTGCAGCCACCGGGATCGCTGCCTGGACGGGCCTTGCCAAAATGGCGGGGAGTGCGTCAACCTGTGGCAGAGCTACCGATGCCGGTGTCCAAGGCCTTACGAGGGGCGCGACTGCGAAGAGGGTGTGTTTACAGTTGTGCAACACACAAGCTGAGGAAGTTAAGAGGTGGTGAATTCATGTGAAACAAGGGATTAGCATTTGAGGATTATTTGCAGGCAAAGGTACACGATTACTAATGTGATGAGTAGTACCGACTAGATTACTCTCACCTATTTCTTTGGGAGCTGATCAAATAGCGTAATTCTTTGCCGATGCGTAACAGAAGTGAAGTGAGTACGGATTAGGACCATCAAACGCCACAGTTAAAGACAGGGGAAGAGATCCTCTTATCGGACACACAAGATTAAGGATAGAAGGAACTCCATTTGGAAAATACCATGGACATGCGTGAAACTGGAAAGCTGCACAGCAGTGTGTAGGCACCTGTGAACTAAACATTGGTCATCTGATGCAGTTTCTTACTTTTTACCGACACTGACTCGTTCAGTCGGCTGTCACTGAACATCTAAAGCCTCTTGAGTCGAACGAAGCAGATTATTGAACACGCTGCCTAACGGGTAATTTGGATGCACATTAACTAAATGAGGTGAACCAACTCACCTCGTCATTTGAAATGTCCTCCTATGTGCGGACACCCGCAGGCGCGCACACACACACACACACACACACACACACACACACACAGGCCATGAGGTGTCCTTCCTGCACTGTACGTCCTGTTTTTCTAGCTGTGCGTTGTTAATGCCCTGCCTGCCTTCGGGGGAGATCAACCCACAGTGGAAAGCGCTGACTGTGGACACAGAACTCACATGAGGGCTGATGGTTGCTAGGTTTCCTCTTTCTGTGGCTGTTCTTCAAGGAAACCGATTAAGAATGGCTTATTTTGTCATTTTGCTTTTGCAAGCCACGCTTTTGTCCCAAGAAAAAGCCGAGCAGCGGCGATACACCTGCATTCGTGATCGTTGCATTTTCATTACATGTATTGTTTCGGGGTTAAAGAATGGTCAGATCCATTCCCCCCCCCTCACACAGTGGTGAGCTGAGTAAATATTAATAATGGGAAACTGCATAGATGCAGCCAGTCCCTGTTTTCCATTTCCTTGAATAACCACATAACCGCAAATGAATGATGCACTCGAACTTGCGCGTTGGCCAAAGAAACGTATGATGTATTTATTGTGACAACAGCCAACTTTTGTCATCACCTCGTTTAAAAAGTGATTTCTCATAAATGTGGCTTTCCCCTGCTTTATAGAGCACGTGATTGCCCGCTTTGGAGACGAAGACTCCCACAGCTATGCCGCCTTCACCGTCACTGGCGACCTGGGCCGTGACCTCTCCATCTCGCTCTTCCTGCGCACGCGGAGGCACGGCGGACTCCTCCTGGCGCTCGGCAACAGCGAAAGCCGGTACCTGTATGTGTTCCTGGAAGACGGCAAGGTCACGCTTCAGCTCGGTAACTTCGAGAGCCTGAAGTCAGAGAGGGCGGTCAATGACGGCGAAGTCCACTTCGTGAACGTCGAGGTGGAGAAGGGGCGCATGGCGCTGCATGTAGCCGCCCAGAAACAAGGTGATATGGAGGCGGGGTCGGTCGATGTTCAGACAGGAGACACTGTCTACGTCGGTGGTCTGTTGGAGGAACGGACGACCGCGGAGTTTGGTGGATATTTTAAAGGCTGCATCCAGGATCTGAGGATCAACAATAGGAGGCTGCAGTTCTTTGGCTTGGACACCTCAGTGAGAACTTTCCCTCTGGCGCATATGAAAAATGTGACTGCTGGCTGCTCCGGCGACCACGCCTGCAGTGTGAGTCAACCATTTCCTCGCATGAACCATCGTTGTCCGGCTATTAAATCACATTTCCGGCCTTTAGCGTAAAATAGGAGCATTTATGAAGCTCTGCTAAAAATCCACAGTAAACCCAGATGTCTTTTTCTGGTTAGTCATACGCGTTTTATGCATTTGAAGAATTTTATAGCGCACAAAGCTAACAACATCGAAAAGTAAAGTTGAGATATCTGCCAGCAAACAATGTAGAAAATAGATACAGTGGAGTTAGGGAGCCAGCGCTGTATGATGTACTATTTTGTATCGCTTTACCGCACTTAACAGCAATTTTCAAAACAAAATTCAGACTTTTCATAATCCCACTTTTTCAGCTGCAAATATTTCAGGTTTTCTTTACCTTTTTGTGACGCCCAATGTCTTTGTGTTGTGTTTCGGACTTTCAGAGACTTCACGGACTTTGGGAAACTATCATCGATACCACTGATTAATAATGTCAATGACGGCCAATTCCATAATTATATAAGCTCATCAATTAAAAAGGAAAAATATTTAATCCTCATTAAGGGGAAAATAGAAAAAATAAGCATTAAAAACACTAGTAGCAGTAATACATTGGTTCATATCACAGGGGGCGTGTGGATGCAAAAAATGAAATAAATTCTGAATTTCTCGTCCTCAGAGGAACCCCTGTCTGAACGGGGGAATGTGTTACTCCGTTTGGGATGATTTCACCTGCACCTGCCCGCCCAGCACGGCGGGGCGGCGCTGTGAGGAGGTCTGGTGGTGCGAGCTTTCGCCTTGCCCCATGGATGCAGAGTGCAAGATGCTTAACCAAGGATATGAATGTAAGGGAACTGTTCCGCCGAGCGCGATGTCGGGCCGCAAAACCTTGAGGGTCCGCGTGTGAGATGGTTAATCTTTACAGGAAGTTTGAACTTTGTCCTCCAGTAAACAGAGCTGGGAAGACGGTTGAATACCAGTTTGGCTTACGTTTCATTGTTTTAGGACATGAATAAAAGCCGACTGAAGTTTCATTGGTTTCGTCATCGCGGCGGTAATCGTCATGTAACTCAGTGACACAACACGCTTAGTTGTGCAGCAGCCTAAATCCTCCCACTCAGAATCTATGCTCCGGAAAGCAGCAGTGACCCAAGGCCAGCTTATCCTTTTCTTGACGGGGCTATTCATGATTTTCCATGTTGGCATACCCACGTTGAGTAATAACTGAGAAAGTAATATCACTGCATCGTTATCATTGTGTACATCCAATAGTACTTATATTCGGATGTGTAAACGTGTTTCAACGTGTTTCATTGTGCCAAACGTCAAAGTAATTATTTTGAATATTGTTGAATTTTGAAACCAAATACCTTCCTGACTCCATTCTCCTGACTTTGCAGGTTACACCAACGCAACTTTCCTGAATGACAGCACGGTGCTGGTTTATCAGGGAAATGGCAATATATTCCGTAACCTGACAAACCTCTCTCTAAATCTGCGCACGCGTAAACGCAACGCTGCCATCCTGCATGCAGAGAGGGATTCGGCCTTTGTCACGGTCTCCATCCAGGACGGCTTTCTCTTCATGGAGCTCCAGAGCGACGCTCGGGAGGACGGCAGCGAGGAAGCAGGAGAGCGCGGGGTCTCCACAGTTAGTCTGAGCAGCAGGAGGACTGTGAGCGACGGCGAGTGGCACAGCGTGCACCTGTTCATGGCTACTCCGTGGGCGTACACGTCCCGCTGGACTCTGGTTCTGGATGATGAAATCGATGAAGCCAGCACCTCGAGAAGTCGAGGGGGGAACCTTGACTTCCTCCGGCAGGGAGTCGACATCTTTCTGGGGGGCCTGGCTCCTGATGCAGGATGGTCACTGGTCGGGTGCCTTGGCACGGTGGAGCTGGGCGGCGTGGCCTTGCCTTACTTCAGCCCCTCTGATGTGAACCTCCCGCGTTTGCAGGTGGAGCAGTTCACTCGGGCATCAGGAAACCCTCCCCTCCTCGGCTGCGGCGGAGCCCCCGTGTGCCGGCCCAATCCCTGCCTGAACGGAGGGGAGTGCCAGGACTTCTTCAACTCCTACAACTGCAGCTGTGCCGAGGGCTGGGCCGGCAGGCACTGCGACTTCTTCACGGACACTTGCGCCTCGGGCCCCTGTCTTCATGGGAACTGCAGTGTGACGGGGCGGACCTACCTGTGCACCTGCGAGTTCGGCTTCGCAGGCGTGGACTGCGAGCAGGAGGTGGACATGTGCGAAAACCACATGTGTGCCAACGGAGGCACCTGTCTGCACGGGCCCGACCGCTATGCTTGCCTGTGCGCTGAAAATTACACAGGGCCCCTTTGCAAGTAAGTCCAAGGATTACGAACACTATGGTATAAGTCACATAGTATGTAAGCCATTAATAATGACGCTGTATTGAAAATGATCAATGCTGCCGTCAACAACACGTTTTGATTGCAAATCGATTCATCTGGGGGATTAAAAGCTAATGATGCGAGCTAACCATGAAACAAATCTAATAGTTGGGACTGACTTTGCCAGGAGAGTGAAAGTGTCAACAATAGCAGGTCTACCCGACCCCCCCCCCCCCCCCCAAAAAAAAAAAACACCAAAAAATCTCAACACAAAAAAAACCCCCTTGTTCCAATTCAACAACAAAAAAAA
>CAAKHD010004850.1:133199-144441 GCA_901007705.1 Fistularia tabacaria
AAAGCAGGCTTCCCCGCCCCCCCCCCCCCCCCAAAAAAAAAAAACCCCAACAACTTTTCAATGAGAGAAAAAAGCCGTGGTTTCACATGCATGACACTAAAGGATTTTTATCAATAAATATGAATCACAAGAGGGCACCTGTCAATACTTTGCGACAGCAAACTTCTCCTCTGTGACTGCAAAGTCTACAGTTGGTATAAAAGTTAGTCTCACAGAAAAGAACATTTTTGCGGAAGGTTTCGGAAAACATGTCAATTAAAATGACTCAAGTTTCTAAAAAACAACTTATTCTGAGAGACTTGCTGATACGCAACAACAGGTTTTACTATATGGCAGCCATCATTGATAAACGTCAAATCGGTAGACATTATTTGACTATTAGACGACAAGGGAAATGAAACCATACGCTTCATTCAATCACGACAGGAATGGTGTGGTAGAAATGTACGCTTTAAGTATTGACTAACAATTGGACAGAGAGCAATCGAGAGCTGTATAGGGCATCATTTATAGCCATTTATTCATACTTGATATTTTAGTGAAAGGAAAAAAAACGGATGGACAGAAGACTGGGAAATATGTAAAAGCGTGACGTGACTATTGTAAGACATTCACAGGCAATAGGTTGCCAATATACTTGGGACGTAGTTGTCTTTTATCGGTTGTGATACGCAATTACAGTTTGTATAATAATGACTATAAATAGGAAATAATGAATAACAAGTAATTACAGTGATTATTAATGAAGGTTTTGATCAAATGTTACCTCTAAATGTTCCAAAATGGCTCAGGCGAGGGACCACAGCACTACCAAAAAACCCCCATTTCCCCTTTTTTTTTTCCGCCGACAGTCATCATTTCAACCTCGCCTGCAGCGAGCGCCTCTGAAGATGTATTTCTATTCTAGTGAAAGCCAGAAAAGGCCTCAGTCTGCTGTGGAGTCTCACTACACACGGCTCTCTGGTTCAGTGCCAGTTTCTTTCCCCTGTCATCTACTGTTTGCCAGCAGGGGAACGCCTCCAACCATTTATCCTGTAAACACACAGCCCCTCGCATTTTGCCTCCTTTGCACATGGCAAAGCCTTGCAAGTGTCTTGCAAAGCAAGCCAGCAGACAAGCTGCACCTCTCCCTTTACTAGAAACATTGACGCTGTAAAGGTTTCATCAAAATGACTTTGTTTTGCTTGTGTCTCTTGTTTTTGCCTCTTTCTACCTCATCGCCCCATCTTTCTCTCTGCTCCTCTCCAGTGAACGCATCGAAGAGATTCCTTGGTACATTGTTGTCAAAAATATGTAAGTATATTTTCCCCTAGCTCTCTGGGGTTCCCCATTTGCTTCCTCTTAGACATTTGGTTTTGCATTTTCCCACATTTGACATCTGTCACTTTTTTTGCCGACTGCATGCAACAAAGTGCAGACAAAAATAACATTAATGCTCCCTGTGCCCCTGATTGTCTCAATATGAAAAAGCCATCGCTTCAAACGACTGACAACTGTAGTTCAAACTGTAACTTGAGGGCAACTGTAGCTGTTCAAGAGGACTGCTTGGTATTTTTTTCCTCCCTGCACTTGCAATGTGATGTCCAGCTGGCAAATAGTACGTAATTAATCTCATTATCCGGGTCGCCCCCTAAGCCTCTTTGTCCCTTCTGCGCGGGGAACAAAGGGAGAAAATACAGTCCCAGCAGACGTAGACACCCATGACCTCCTGATCCTCAAGAGTGCGTCCACTCCGGCTTCAAGTTTAACCGAAATTAAACATGTACTTCCCCTCTTTACATACGGCCGCCCTCGGCCAGACGGCCCAGGCTCCCTGTTTCGGTGTGTGGCGACGACATCAGAAATTACACCTGCTTCAATGGAGGCAACTGCACCGACCGAGAGCTCTCCTGCGACTGTCCCCCGGGCTTCGTTGGACACCGGTACGAACAGGGGGTAACATTTGGTTTACTTGAGCGTGAAACCTTTTTCTTCCTCTTCCTTTTACTCTATTTTGGATCTACTGGGGAAAAAAAATTAAAATGACAACAAGTCACCCGGAGTCTCCGGGCTCCATGAAATATAAATACGTGGTGCTCACAGGGCCACTGCAAACCAGCGTGACCAGCAGGCTGCGGTGGTCTGACGTTTTGGCAGTTTCTATTGCATATTAAGTGATTAACCTGAGCTCGGCATTTCACGTATGAAGGGTTGCAAGTTAATTTGTCACATCGTTCAAAACTACCTGATATGCATCAAAATTACTTTGAAAAAAAAAAAAAAAAGAGTGCGAGATATTGAGTTCACTGATTTAAAGCACATTTGTCTTGTATCCCATTGTGCATCTGATTGTCACACCAGATCGGTTTAGGGAGGAGAATTCCAAAATGAAGACAAAACACTTTTTTAATTCTAAAAATATTTTAAATTTTTATTCCCAAATATTTTAAATGTTTTCCACTTGAACCTTTGAAAAACCTTTGGATGTACTCATCCGCATCAGTGAGCTCACACACAGCAACGCACAATCTGACGGGCATTAAAATGAGCGGTTGTTGGAGGCTGTGGCGGCAATACCTGTCTGTGGTTTGGCAGGGACGGTTCATCCCACGGCGTGGAGTGTGGCCCTTTCGACCCACGAATGTCCGTGGAATCACGGGAACTTGCCGTGGACTCTGCATTTTCCGGGGAAACCCGCGGGCGAACGTCGTTAGCCGGATTAGCTTAGCAGTCACTTTGCTAATGAACGGCTACAAACAAACGGATAGCTAATGAGCTAACATGCGCCGGTACCGCCGACTTCCGACGTGAAAATGTTTCCTTTTTTTCGGAGCGTGCCGAACAGAGATGTCATTCCAAGACTGAAGGGTAAATAAAATCTAAAGAAAGCTATTAAACGATATTTTTTTAGGACTTTCATTCACCCTCCTTGTCGCCCAGGCACAACTTGACCTAGCTATAGCTGTCTGTCCCCGCCCACTCGAGCTGTTGCAGCCAATGAGCGACCAGAATGACAACTTCCTGTTGTCACTATCACTCTTTCAAAAACAAATCAAATTAGAATTGTTTTTATTTTTCAGATTCACTTTTTAACCTTTATGAAATAAATTTGAAACGTATACAGAACAATGTACCCGATGCTGCTTTTAAAGGAACCTGAAATGTGTGCATTTTTTCACCTGGTTACAGAAATAATAAAACCACTGAGAGGGGCGCATTTTTCCTGACAGTGTTTGCATTAATTTTTTTGACACTTCAAGCACATTTTTTTTTTCTGGAAGATTTTGAGTGCCTTGAGACTTTAAGCAGTCTTTTATAAACCGTTTTTCCAAATGAAAAACTCCAGATGCATTTTCCTGCTCTTGGATATGCAGGAAAAGGAAAAGGGGCCGGTAAAGCAAGCCAGTAGGAAAAGCTGTGATCGCTCTCTGTCTCTCTGCAGGTGTGAGCAGGAGGTGGACGAGTGCAAGTCGAACCCCTGTCTGAACGGAGGCTACTGCCGCAACCTGATCAACAAGTTCATCTGTGTGTGTGACATGAGCTACGCCGGAGACGTCTGCCAGACGGACGTAAGCGACATTTACTTTTATGTGGCCGTGCTGCTCTGGCAAAACCTCTTCCAGCTGCTCTCCTACCTCATCCTAAGGCTGGACGACGAGCCGGAGGTGGAGTGGGGCGACAACGACTGAGCGCGTGTGCGCGCACGAACAAGCGATTGCAGATTTGAGTGTTTGCCGGTATTTATGGTTAAGTAGGTGACACTTTGAGGCGTAACAATTTACCCCCGGTACCGTATTGCAAATCCAAAATACTACGAAATCCATCATCAGGCTGAAAAAGGGGGATGGCGATGTTTTCTCACTTGCCTGATTCAAAGAGTGAAAACAAATCTCCCGTCACAGTCACAATCGCGACGTACGAGTCAGTCTCCCGATCACGGCCGGTCATTTACCGCAAACGCAGACTAGTTTTCCTCTGGCTCATCGAACACGTGACGTTTCCGTGCCTTAAAATCGAAGCACCTTCATAAATGTGGTTGTTGACCGCATGTCGCTCCATCCGAAAGTGGAAGAAAGCGCGTAAGGATTATTTTTCAAGGCTTCTCTCGACGACTCTTGATTGTTTCAGTCCAGAAAAGGTACGAATGCCCTTCACACGTTGCCGGAGCCCAGGAAAATGATTTAATAACACTAATAACCAATAAGATTAACATTAAAAGAAAGTTGTAAAAGATTATTTGGCCAGTGCAAAGATCCATTGCATCAATTTCCTTTGAATAATCTCATATTTAGCACAATATCTGCCATGATATGCGCCGCACAGCCCGGCTCCTGCGTTCTCGGTGGAGACATTCCCAAAATGCACTTTTGGGCGAAGTGAAGAACCTTATATAACGATGGTGGGGTTTCTTTTTGTTTTTTCCATGTGAGATGTTCTGTCGTTCTTGTTTGAGCTGGATTTCGGGAGCTCCACCCAGGTGTGTGCGTGAACTATTAAAGACGAACCCGGAGGGCCGCGGAGACGACGGCACGTCTCGCTTTGTTGTCGACGTGCATTCAGATCATGCAAGAAACTGACTGACTGACTGACTGACTGACTGACTGACTTACTTACTGCTGTGTGTTGTTTTGCACCAAAGAAGAAGTTTCTCGCTCTAAACCTCCCCGTCTGAGGAGGAGATATTTTAAGCCCGAATTCTCTGCGGCTCTGCTCGGATGGAGCCCATTAACGTGCACCGTGTTACGGCGGTCCACCTTTCATACCCTCCATAACATCACTGTCACTAGCCTGTCATTCATGTTAGACCTCCGTGTACGTTTTTCTTTCCATCTTCCTGTTCTGTCCTTGTGTCTGCGTTCCAATCTGTTCTGTCTGTCTTTGTTGCCTGATTATAATAATAAGAATAAAAAAAAAATCGTTTCAGTTTCTTGTCTCTCCTCTTCTGATTTTTTCATCCCCCCCCCCCCCGTCATCCCACATCTGTTTCGCCTCCGGCCTGCACGCCGCTCCGCCTCCGCTTCGGGACGGAGCTCCTCCGCGGGCTGTGCGTCGGGCGGCTGCCGTGACAACAAACATAGACGCTTAATCCGTTCTAACAGGATCGAGCGTAAGTGTGTCCCCGAAATAACCCCTGTTCACGGCCGCAGAGGGTCACACTGCGAGAGCGAAGGTGTCGCTTCACGGGGATTTAAAGGACGCAAAGCGGCTATCTTTTTTTGGGCGGGGGGGGTTGAATCCTCTCCTGCGCCACACATCGATACACCAATGCGTCAAATATTGTTAAGATACGATATCCTGCTTTTTTAGACCGAGAAAAAAAAAAGATCGCGCAGTCACGCCACGGTTACTCAACGGGGCGGCGCAGAGGTTAGCGCTCCCGCCTCACAGGTCCCAGGTTGGATCCCCGACCTTTCTGTGCGGCGTCTCCGCGGGGTTCCTCGGAGGTCTCCGGGTTCCTCCCGCGGTCCGAAAAACACGCGGGAGGTTCATCGGTCTCCCTAAGTTTCCCAGGCGCGTGAACGGTTGTCTGTGTCTCTGCGCGGCAGGCGGGATAAGCTCAAGATTGGCTCATTATCTCCGCAAAGACTTCTCCTGCAAAGGCATGTCGAGTGAATTTGTCACGCATGCAAATCATGAACAGAAAATGACTAAAAGGCACATGAATGTATAATTTGGGAATGATCTTAGAATCACCGGACCAGATTCCAGCATCAGAGCAGTCTCGCGTTTGAATCGCCCGTGAAAGGAGCCTCTCGCAAATGTCTGAATTAAAGTGGAATCTATTCCTCACGGCGCCGGAGAGACGCTCCAGTCGATTTATGTGCGTCGTGTTTCTGGCAGGTGATCCTCCGTGCCTTTGCAGAAATTGGGGGATGCAAATCACCAATAAAAGACACATTTCTGTTTATCCTGATCTGTTTGAATCATTGAAGGAAAATATATGTGTACCAGCCCGGTATCGTTACATCCGCTCCAGCTCGGAAAATCCCACATCGGCCAATCCGCCCAGCGTGGAGTGGGAAAAGCGCCTCGTATTTCAATTTATCTATATAAAATAAATCCTAAAAGTCGAGTCAAAGCCGGACACCGTGACAAATATTAACAGAATCATCCTTCTGATTCCCATCTTGTTGATATACAGTCGCATATCTTTCACTTTTCGAGGAAGTGCATGTGTGTGTGTGTGTATGAGTGTGTGCTTGTGCGTGTGTGTGTCAGCATATAGAACAGAAGGACTGTGTTTCTCAGCACCTGCACTGATGTGGCCATCCTTTGAACGCAACACAAATGTGCTGTGCCTGCAAAAAAACGCCGCATCTGCCACTGAAGTGCAGCTTCAGCAGAGAGAAGGTGGCATTCGCAGAAGCCCGGCCTGCTTCACAGAAACATATGAGGGCAGCTTATCTCAGAGGCAAACGCACGCACACACACGCGCGCGCACACACACACACACACACACACACACACACACACACACACACCCACACAGAGTGCATCCTGATAGTGCTGACAGCAGGGGAGCGTTGCTGCTGTCTCTTTGTGTGCAGAGCTGAGGGTGGCCTTGCTGTGCACCTCAGAGACTGGTTAGTTAGACATCTTCCAGTCTGTGTGTGTGTGCGCATGTCTGTGTGTGTCTGTGTGTGTGTGTGTGTGTGTGTGTGTGTGTGCAAGCGGCGGTCGGTGACTGATGGAGGGTCCTGGCTGCAGGCTGCTTCGGCTCGCTTGTGCCACAATGACAGCCAACTGTGCTGCGGTGACAGGTAAGCACTTTCCGGGTGTCAAAAAACGAGAACCTGTAGAGAGCGAAGGGAAGGGATATCTGCAGACGGCGTGAAGCTATTTTTCGCCACGGGACACGGACGCTTGTGTTTCCATGTTGATTGCTCAGCATTAAGTTTGCAGGTTTCTCAGATAGTTTTTTCCCGCTGACAAGTTCTGCAATGACGCGGCCATTACTTAAAGCTGTTGTCAACCGTCAGCAGCCGCCCCGAGCGTCACGACCGTCACGCCGAGCGCGACGACGCTACACGTAAGTGCGTCCGCTCCTCCGCACGCCGCCGGACAATCACTCTCGGGCTGGCGTCGATTCACCCGGTTCGGGCCGGACAGCTGTGTGGCTTTGCACGCTTGGTGGCGGTGTATGTCGCTCAAAGGGCCGCGGCGTAAGAGCGGGAGGTTTTCCGGCTAAAACCGGGCGCCTTCGTGTGAAGCGGCTTCTCCTCTCGCCGGAGTCCTGAGTGTTTCTGCGGAGCATGTGCTGATGGGATCATCGGGGCAGCGTCATGCCAGTTTGTGTGTATACGTGTGTGTGATCCTCCACAGATGGACCGCGCTCCCTTCAGCTCGCGGGTGGTTGCTGCCGTGTTGGCGCCGTGTCTGGTTGGCTTGGCCATAGTGGTGACGCTGGCTCTGGCTCTGGCCGTGGCCAAACTGCGAGAGAGGCGGCAGACGGAGGGAGGATTCAATCTGAGGCAACTCGAGGATTCCGCCGGTCGCCGGCCACCTGCCGAGCCGGGAAACACATCCATCAGCACTCTGGCGGCGGCGCGTGCGGAGCGCCTGGTGTAGCCTAGCGCAGCGAGTGGGGAGAGAGTGTGTGAGATGATGTGAGTGGGAGAAACTGAACGACAGAGCTATCAATTACATGTCTGATGCCGGTTGGCAACAGAGGAGCACGATCTACAAGGCGGTAATACATGGTGACAAATCTGTAGGGCCGTTCCTGTTCCGATGAATTCCGACTTTTTGCAGCCTAAACGGTTTTACTCCTGCGTCGCAAATAACGCGTAACATTTTAAAATAGCATCTCATTGCAGTGCTTAAATTACTCCTCGTTGTGTTTGCACAGATTATTGGAAAAGGGGCGTGCGAATGTTGTCGTTTTGATTTTTCTTCATGTCTCTCGGCCCGAGGCGTTTGCGCCGATACGCAAGCATCTCTGACCGTCTGCTCCTCTCCTCCAGCTGACGTCCGAGGGTTTGACCTCCAACCTTTTACTGGCCATCAGCCTGGTGTCCGTCGTCCTGCTGCTGGTCCTCATCCTGACCTCCGTCGGCCTGGTGGTCGCGCTGAACCGCCGCGCCAACCGCGGCACCTACAGTCCCAGTCGGCAGGAGAAGGAGGGCTCTCGGGTGGAGATGTGGAGCATCACCCAGCCGCCGCCCATGGAGAGGCTCATTTAAAAAATAAAAAAAAAGAAGGGGACGTCCTGCCGTCTTTCCCCGAAAACCCAAATCACGTCGTGCTCAAACCGGACTCGAGGAGACGGTCGGGCCCACCGGGGTCCGTTTCCATCCGCAGACAAGGCAAAGAGCAGGCCTCCTGAGATGTTCCTCACCCAGTGTGGAGCGCACCAGTCTCTGTGGAATGAGTTTAGCTCAGCACGTAATGAGGCTACTTCATCTTCCTGCCATATTCATAGAGTAGACGGACCGGCTCGGCCCGCTGGGGACGAACGTGATCGGACTTTAGAAAGGAAATTTGACAATGACTGTCGAAATGATCTTTATTTATTGTTAGACTCTGGTGTGTGTGGCTGTATTTCCGTATGCGAGGGCTTCTTGTGCCATTTAACGCGTCCATACTGTGAGGATCACCCTTTTTTAAATTTTTTTTTTTTTCTCATTTTTGCCTTTTTAATTCACAGTAACTGTTTGTAGACACTGTGCTAGTCAATAAAGTTAATATATTGGTGTTCACGTCATCACTGGACATCCGATGGGACACAAACACGGAGACGTGGGGAGAAAAGCGAGGGCACAGGCGGGTGAAAGAGAACCATTTAATTTCAGTTCACAGTGCGTACATTGTGTGCAGTCGTACCAGCCGAAATCGACCCGGGTCGTCGCCGACGGTCGTTTTTTTTTTTTTTTTTTTCCTCGGAAGACGAGAACCTGCGAGCGCGAGGAGAACCTGGAGTTCCTTTCGACCCCCGTCGCCCTTCACAAAAGTTAATTCTCGCGTTGCTATTTTTTTTTTTTTTAAATATATTTTGGTCAAGGGGAAACATGTCTTTTACATTTCTGAAAAAAATTAAATTAAAAAAAAAACGCCTCGCTAAAATGCTTTTTTTTCTTTAGTTTTTGGTCGTTTACCCGTCAAAGAACTTGGAAATGTAGGACCACCGTACTTTAAATCAGTCCATCATCACTGGCGACGCTCATTTCACAACATTCATGTAAACAGGAAGATCATCTTCTTTTTTTTTTTGTTTGTTTGTTTGTTGTCGTGTCACCTTGAACAGCAGCTCGAGTATTTTTCGCCCCGTGCACGTTAAACACAAATACTTTACGTCTGCATCGGGTACGAGACGACGCCGAACAACCGTCGTTCTTATTTTGATGTGCTGAAATACTGAAATGACAAATAATCATGATGATGAGAAAGCGATGTCGTAGCACGTGCTGGTACTGAACACGCATGCAGATACAACGGTGAACACGGCAACGCTCCCGCCAGAAGCGCCGACGTGCCCGTTTTGCTAATATTCTCTCCATTATAGCCTCTTTTCCAAAAATAAAAATCTAACACATTCAAATATTAGGTGTCATCTTTACAACGTACAACACCGATCATATATTATTCATGTCAAAATATACTCAAAGCCAGCAAAAATACACTTCTATTCAGCTGAAAATATTTAATTATTATTATTATTTTAAATTATTATTGGTTTAGAAATCAACTATGGAAATTCCTCTGAGAATTTTCTTTCCTTCTTTTTTTTTTTCTTTTCTTAAATGCCGTCGTCGCGGAATTAATGTCACAGAAGTCGTTTTGTAGGAAAACAAAACAAAAAAAAAACAAAAAAAACACACACAGTAACAGCGCTGATCTAAACAAGCAGTCGGCTAAAAAGTCCAGGAAAAGGAGAAGGAGAGGGAAATTAAAATGTTAAACGCAGACAGGGTTTTTACTCTCCGAACCCCGGCTTGACTTCCTCCGTCTTTCCTCGAAAAGCCTCCTCTGCTCTGGCTTCACTGGGTGATGCTCTTATCCGATGTAAAGGCACACCTTACAAGCCTCCGCACACACACACACACACACACACACACACACACACACACACACGCACACACACACACACACGCACACACACGCACACACAGTCTTTGATATCTCGGCCATTCCCACTCGTGGCTCATCCTTCCTCTTCTAATATTCATTTGATTGAGATCCCTGTTCAAGTAGAATCGTGCACTATAATGTCATTATACATTAGTTTGAAAGAAAAACAACGTCATCTTTTTGAATTTATGATTGCATAGCCATACATAGTTAAAGTGTTTGTGATTAATCGCGATCAAGAGCTTCTTCCGGAGCTCCGTTACTTTCTCGTCGGGAATGACTGTTAGCGATTCCTGGGTTATTCGAGGCGGGCGAAAGAGTTTCGAGTTATCGGGGAGACGAACCCGAGAAGTCGGGAAATGGCTTGTGTTGAACTGATTGCGTCGCATAAATGCATAAATCCGGCGCCGGCCCGTGGAAATCCTTTGGAGAACGACAGGGCGGTTTCTCTCCACGGGAGAGCCGCCGTCGCCGGGACTCGGCGGCGACCCCGACGGGAGGACGCAGATCCACGATCGAGAACGGAAAAACGGCGATGGAGGAATCCTTCCCGATGGGGCGCTGCCGTCCGAAAGCGAAAAACAATAAAAAAAAACAACGAACATTCGGGAACGTTTGGCCCTAAAAACTTCAACGTCCAGTTTACGCAAATGGTTTTTGCTTTGAGAACTTCAATCCAACCTGACATTTTGACCCCCTTTTTTCAAAGATATATATATATATATATATATTTATATATATTTTTGGTCTTCAGGCTCGGGTCTGAGCTCGACGGCCAACGGTTGCTCGCCGTGCGTTCGTCTAGGAGGATAAAAAAAAACAACAAACAAACAAACAAACAGTAAGAAGTAAAAAAAGAAATGAAAGCATAGTGGCTTTTTTCCCTTAAAAGTTCACTGCCAATCGAAGGAGCTCTGAAAGATGAGCTCCGAATTTAAGGGGGGGAGAAGAGAAGTTTCCCCGGCGCGGCTGAAAGGAGTAAATACCAATTACGAGAGGCATCTTGAGGAAGAGGGCCGTGATGGGAGAACAGCGGAGAACCGCTTCTCCTCAGCGACAGGACTTTCCTGCACGCTCATTATTTGGAATGCGATCCGGTGTGTGTGTGTGTGTGTGTGTGTGTGTGTGTGTGTGTGTGTGTGAAGCAGACTCTCGCTCAATCTCTTTTTGAATATGTCCAAAAATGGAAAAGAGA
>CAAKHD010004852.1:0-14687 GCA_901007705.1 Fistularia tabacaria
TAGTGTTCATGTGTGTGGTTTTGTGTGTGTTCGGTGTGTGTGTGTGTGTGTGTGTGTGTGTGTGTGTGTGTGTGTGTGTGTGTGTGTGTGTGTGTGTGTGTGTGTGTGTGTGTGTGACCCTGGTTGATTGTGCCGTCTCTGTTCTCTCTGTAGGTCGCTGGAGAGAGTGATGACGCGGCAGTGAGAGACACACGTACACACACACACACACGCACACTCACCTAACCCACGCACAGGCACACATCTGTTTGGCCCCCACACACTTTAAGTCTTGCCCTACCAAGACTGGGAGGAGGAAGAGAAAATTCTGCTATGACGGTGTCATTTCTTTCCATTACTGGTGTGTGAGCCCCACACACACACACACACACACACACACACACACACACGCACACGCACACACACACACACACACGCACGCACACACGCACGCACACTCCCTGCTCCTGGGGGAGTTGCCTGCATGGGGGATAAGGCCCTATCTAGGCCACAAAGATGGAGTTCATATCCTGTTTGTCACATATCTAATATTTGCAGATGTACACGCACGTACACACACCTGGAGCCTCGTATGTAGCAAGAAGAAAAATGAAAGACTGAAAAGACAGTAGGACAGCTCAGATAAGGCGCAAACACAAGGTGGAGAAGAAGATGTCCCGAGTGCGCTAAACGGGCGGTGGGAGTTGCATCTCGTTGGAGGCTCCCCTCGTAACAAGCTGATCGACGAAGCACCCGAGATCCCCAGGAAGTGTTCTTCAAAGGGCCCTACAGTTGACATAATGAGCTGCAGGCTAGAGGGAACACCTCAGCTCTAGCCTCTATCTACATCGGTGTGTGTGTGTGTGTGTGTGTGTGCGTGCGTGCGTGCGTGTGTGTGAGCACGAGTGTGTGTATGAGTGTGATGGCAGTGTGTGTTTGGGCAGCAGCCCCCCTGCTCTTCCTGGGGCTATGCCTGTGTAGTGTGGGGGGCCAAGCCCAAGGGGAGGTCCTGGAGTTCGGAGGCGTGTCGAGCCAATGGGGGCGGTTTCCCGTGTGGAACGCCTGCTGCGAGAGTGTACTGAGCTTCAGCCTGCGGACTCACAGCCAGGAAGGCCTGCTCCTCTACCTGGACGATGAGGGCTTCTGTGACTTCCTGGAGCTGCTGCTGCTCCACGGCCATCTCCGCTTGCGCTTCTCCATCTTCTGCGCCGAGCCAGCAGAACTACAGTCAGGTGTGGCGGTGAGTGACGGGCGCTGGCATGCAGTGCGTGTCAAGCGGGACTGGAGGAACACATCATTGGAGGTGGACGGGCGACTGGAGGGATGGGCGGAGGTGAAGAGCAAGAGAAGAGACATGACGATATTTAGCCACACGTACATGGGTGGGGTGACAGCAGAGCTCCACTCTTCACCGCTGCGCCTCACCTCCCCTTCAGTGCGGGAACACCCCACTTTCCGCGGCTGGATCACGTCGGTGAGCATCAATGGCACACTGGTGGCACTGAACAGCTCAGAGGGTGTCACGGTAACAGCTGGCTGCGGGCCGGACCACCAGTGCCAAAATGGAGGGGTGTGCAGCGTGGTCAACGACCAGGCCGTCTGCGACTGCTCTGACACGGGATACCAAGGCAACGACTGCAGCGAAGGTAAGGCCCAGAACCATGTTAAACCATTTCATCTATTAATTACACACACACACACACACACACACACACTCCAATAAATACATGCTCACACACATAATATTCCGCATACATATCCTCAAATTTACACCAGTAATATCAAATATCAGGTCCCTGAGTGTAGACATGTATTTTTCATTCACACCTCCACTGCTTGGTTCAGTTTGTGTTTATGCTTTAGCAGCCTTGACAAACACTGCAAGACACGCATACTGATTATGTTGAATATTGATTTCTTAAGGCTGCCAATGAGTCATAATTTAGTGTGTACTTCCAGAACTCAGAGCTGAGGCTCCTCAAAAAGAGTGCATGTTAGAGGATCTGGAGCTGAGAGCTCCAACAGCTGTTCTGAGCTGCTGCTTTCAGACCGTGAAGCTGGAGACTCTGGAGAATTGTGACAAATTCCAAAGCCTTAACTTATGGCAGCTCAAAGCCTGAATGGGTGCAGGTGGTGTGTTTGTCAAAAAAACTCTAACCTTATAGATCCGCTATGGATGTGGTCGTCGGCTCGTTCTGAAAGGTTTTAATTGGGACTCGGCGAAGAGGCTGGAAATCAGCGGTTGTTACATGCCTGTCACCTGGCTGCCTGTTTTTATGGATTTGCATTGATTCTAGATGCCTTCACAGGCACCATTTACATTGGGAGTTGAGATGAAATGTGTATAATCTGTTGCCTGCCAATAATTTAAACAGCCCGAGGCATGGTATGATGTTCTGTACGTGTGATGCTCTGTACGTGTGAGCGTGAAAAGTGCTTCTGTGTTGTGTTCTAATGCATTATAAAAGAAGAAACATTGTCCTGTGAAAAGTAGTTTACTATGCTGAGCTGTGACAATAACCAGGCTGATGTGAAAAATAAACAAACAAAAAAAAAAAAAGCCCTTACAAATCACAATATTGTCCCTTAATTCTGTCAAACAAGCCTTATGGTCAGCGCGAGTGCCATTATATACTGCAAAGACTGTAATGAAAACCATTATGGGAAAAAAATCAATACGATATTAATATTACAAATCCTTTAATTTCCTCCTGCTTAGCTGTGGGTGTCTTCGGATTTGATCAAGTTAATTCACAAACAAATCAGCATTTCTAATCGATAGGGCTAACTCTTTTTTTTTTCTATATTTACTGCCTAAGATACCTCCCAGCTTATGCCTTGGTGATTGATTTCTTTAATGACACAAATGCATCTGCCAAAAACGGCACGGTGGCCTTGCTGCATGGCCACCATTTGTCACCGATCTGACCTCACACCCCGCCCTGCGCTGCTGTCAGCATCACACCTTTGCTTAAACCTCCCAGTGTATCAGGAGCATTTAGTAGACAGTGAGACAGCCTGTGTTACTGTGGAGATACCAATAATTGCGAGAACTCATGCCTGTCCTTGCGTCTTCCAGCCTTTCTGTCTAAACCCATTCCTTTGCTGACCCCTTCAATTATGTTGCTTCCTTAAACTTGTGTCCTTGCAAGTGGCATTAGGCATCGTGGATATCATGCAGACTAACAATATTTACATGTTTGAAGTGGCGAGTGTGTATGTGTGTATGTTCATGTGTACGATGGGCATCTCCGAGGCTCTAATGACTGCCTTGACCACTGGCTATGTGAAGTATCTGGTATAGGGTGAACTGTAATGTGCTCTCACCAGTGCTGAAATGTAGAGTGGTTCTTGACAGAGACATGTGTTTTAATTCTTAATTCATTTATTAGAGTAGTTTAAAAATCAAACTGCTGAACATTCTCTTTTTTTAGCTTCTTCTTTTTTTTTTTTTAGCTGCTTTGCAATTCCCTGTTTTGGGGTTTGAAGTGCTGAGCATTTATCACTATGCGCGTGTAGACTCAGTGATGGACATTTGTTATGATTTTTTTTCTCATCTCATAGTTTCAAGTTGTTGTTTATATTTGATGTTATTCAATCATTGAATAAGCATTTGCTTAGAGATCAATGCTGGCTGACTTGTTTTCGTAACGTGACCGGTGAAGCTATGATCAGCTCCCTGCAGAAGCTCAACGCTGTGCTGAGAATTACTTGCGATTCACGTCAGTCTAATCTAGTCGTCTGGTTAAAGGCCCAGTGGGAGATGCAAACAGCACACATTGCCACACAAACATTTTAGGGAAACATACAAACATACAGAGAAACACGTTAATGTGTTGTGCAGACTCGACATCCATTAGTCACATCACCACGAGGTTCCGAGCAGCAGTCTAGTGTTATGTGTTATGTCTAATGAGCTAAATAAGTGTTGCAGACACAGTGTGTAAAACCAGTTATCTGCTACAATACCTGCTCTAAACTGGCACTTCGGATGATCGGTGAGAGATTACTGATGTTTACTAAGAGTGTACTTCATTCACATAGGGTTGGACTCACATTTCGCTTGTTAGAGATACTTTATTTCGTCACAGGTTTAGTAAGAGTATGTTTATTCAAAAGTGTCATGTTGGTCTTCTGCTTGGGTTAATATAAACGGTCACTGTGTGGGGTTTTTTCATGGATTTCTTTCGTGGTAGATATGAATTCATACAGTGTGATGTACAACATCCATTAACTGGAAAATAGTGTAGTTTGGGGCAGGGAAATAAAGTGTGTAATTGAAAATTTGAGAAATAGACAAGTCACCTATTTCCTTTTTTAATGTTGATTAGAGGATCGCTGTAGAAGATGATTCACCTTAAGAAATTGCTGCATGGTATGTAGCGCGATAGATGATGTTGGATATCTACTGGTAGGTTTGGCTTGGTTGCTCATCTGTTCTGTGAAGTGAGCTATATTAAACAGTAAGCTGCAAACACTGCTGCCTAAAAGAACTGGAGTACATAAAAAAAAAGATGGACAGCAAAGGTACAATGATATATTTTGATGTTTGGATTCTGTCAGACCTCTCAGAATCATGTTGTGTGAAAATAGTTCAGAGGTCTGAGAGAGAAGTCAAGCAGATGATTTATTCGTTTGTGGACGCTTTTCAATTTATTGGAGAGCTGTGGCCCCATGCAGTGTCGTGCAGGTCGGTCTGATAAAATGCCGGCTCAGCGTAATATCTCTGACCACTGAATCTGCAGACTGAGCTAATATTCATGCATCAATATACTGTATCAGTGAGTAACTCAATATCCAACATCTCAGGGGCACTGAGGCTCTGAAAACTGAAGAGCTGTATCTCAGAAAAATGAATGAGGCTAAAGGAGTAGCGAAGGAAATCTCAGGTTAAACTACCTATAAGGTGAGATAAAAATGAATACGCTGAATCCAAATGGAAATTCTTTTTCCATTATTGATTTTGAAACTGCAGCAGCCTCTTTGGAAATGGGAGTCATTTTTACAAGGGTATAGTTAAAACTACCATTAGAACCCTTTTATATTATTGATACAACATTATGTCGAGCTTGGCTTAAGGATATGGAAAAAATAATATCTCCATCCTTACGTAGGGGCGAACAAGCATATGTCAGGTAGGCAGCACAAATAGCTTGGCCGGGAGCCATCTTTACGAATCATCTAGATTCATTCGTGATACTACTCTTGAAAACATTTTTTAGTAATGTTACACAAATATCTCCTGAAGTTTCAGCCCTTTTAAAACACTCTTTGCTCAATTTGAAAACGCCTTACTGTCATTGAACACTTGGCAACGCTTACTCTTTTTTTGTTATGACTTGATTCAATTTTGATGAGGATCTTGTCAATAAAATAGTCAAAATGTAATCTGAGAACATTATATGTATATATATAAATATATATTTATGTGATATCACATTCAGATGATAGTCAATAGGTATCGATATATGGGTTGGTCTTTTCCATAGCTTTAGTGGTCGTAGAGGTTGTGTTAGTTTTTCATTCATTCAGCAAAGACATTTTAATCGTTGAAAGTAATGCAAGTTTCTGGGGGTTACACTAAAATGGAAATTCCATTGAAACTGTTCCTCCGTTCTGTGAAGGCAGAGGGAACCTGACTCATTAGGCCTGGCCTGGCTTCCATTGTCCTTGAGGGCAAATCGCTGTTAGCATGCTAATGGCTCCACCTGTTTCCACATGCTACGAGCACAAGGGCAGCAGCAAGGAAACAAGCAGAGCGCCCATCACAGAATACACACACAGTCACACAGACAGCCATACACAGTCAAAAGACACCCACCCTGTTCCGTTATTGAATCATGCATGTCCCTCCCTTATTCTCGCACTGCTAATAATCCATCTTTACATGTTCTCCCGCTTTTTCGCATCATTATTAATAACACAGCCAATATATGTGTGTGTATGTGTGTATGAAAGACTGAAAGAGGGAGGAAGATATTTAGAGACTGTGATTATGTGTGTGTGTTTGAAGGAGAGAGAGAGGGAGAGCAAGAGAAAGTTGCATGCTATCGGTATGGGGGGGGCTCATGGGAGAGGAAGCGGCTACAAGGTAAGTTCAGGGGTGACTGGCTCGTGAATCCAAACTCACAGGTAGGAATGTGTATTATCGCCCACATCCACTCCACCTTGAACGTAAAGTGTGGGTGGGTATGTGTGTGTGCCCTTGTATCTGTCTATTTAAACATATGGAGTCACAGAGACACGGTGCTATTTATGCAGCTGTCTGTGGAGTGTACGTGTTTGTGTGCGTGTGTGTCTGCAGACACGCGCACACACAAACACATACACAGCTGCATAAAAAAGACTAATCTCAATTTTGGCTAACGGTGCAGCATGGTATCCATTGTGACGTCTACGTGGCCTTTGCATGTATGTTTCCAAGGTAACCCTGGACAGGTGTGCATGTACAGTAAGTAGCCATGGTAACCCGAGGGCTTAGCATGCATGTTAATGAATGTCTGTCTCTCTCTTTCCTCACCCGGCCGCAACACCTTCCCAGAGCACAGCTACACCCCAGGTAGGTCGCACAATCTATCTATCTGTCTTTCTACCTGTCTGTCCATCCACCTATCGATCTGTCTTTCCATCCTCCAATCTACCTCGTCCGTCCATCTATTAATCCACCTATCTATCAACCCTCTATCTTTTTGATTTGTCTGTCCATCCATCTCATCCACGTTTCCACTGCCCACACTTTACTTTCTCCGCTCCATTACCCTTATTTAGTGTTTTCAGGTTGTTTTATTTCTACTTATTTTCAGCTTCATCCTTTATTTATCAATGTTTCCATTTTCCCCTCCACAGTCCTGCGGCCAATTACGGCTTTTTCTGTGGCTTCTCTAGGCTACACAGTCTGCCCGTTAACATCCATATTTTCTTTACATCTATCAGCGTCCTCTATTTGAGGAGTAAATGTGTAAAGTAGCAAGTGTAAAATGTATGTTGGTCTGAGTGGGTATGTAAGAGTGGTTGCTGACATCTGGTAAGTACAATGGTTCGTGTACAATAATCTGAAATGGCTCTTCTCTCAAGGTTACACAGACACATACGCAAACATTGCATTGCATTCAACTTCATGACCGTGTGCAAACATCTGTGTGCGAACCTCGTTGTGCGTAACATCGCCGCGTCCGATGAGTAAATGTCTCGAAAGGTTGTTCTTTTTTTTCTTAAATTTTCCGAGTACTTTAAAGAACGCACACACATACACACTACAAAGGAGATTCTTAGCCACCGTTGGCATGTCTTTGAAAAATTCATGAAACGCATGCAGACACACGCAAACCTACACTTCACACCTCATGATCATTTGCTGTGCTGACTGTGCTCTTGTCTTCCTTCAAGGTCTGGCACACCTGATGATTGGCGACCAAGGTATGACCTCCTTTTACCTTAATTCCTGTTGTCCGTCGCTATACCATCTTTCCCCACCTCCTCACCCATTATTCCCACACACAAATCGTTGTACCCTCCCCCCATTTCATCATCTCCTGGCGCGAGAGGAAGTTGTCTCTCTAGGCACTGAAACAAGGTCAGTTCTTTTCTGTAATTGAGATTTCTTCATTTTTAAGAGTCCCATTAGGTGTCATCAATAAATTCAGGTTTTAATTCAAACTGAAATGGATGACTTCTGCATTACTGCTGGAACAAATAAATATGAAATATTGACTTTAAATCAACCCCAGTTTGATTTTTTTAAAGAGAAAGATGAGCCTGAGAGCAACTTCAGCTGGGTTATGCACTCACTTGTAAATCTATTAGGTTCACCTACATAACGCTAATGCTTTTTAATACAACAGTCCTGCAATAAATCCTTCATTCATGCGGAATGTAATGACCAATTTTTACTGAATCTGTTTTAGAGGGGTGCTGATTGATTTTGCAGGTCATTTTGGAAGCTCTAATATACGGTACTTTTCTGTTCTGGTTAAAGTGTCCCAAATGTTTTGCCCATCCTATTTATCTTAATTAAGCGTGCCAAAATATTAGGATTATGCCCCGGTTTAACCCAGGCGCAGTTCAAAATACCGTCTTGGAAATGGCTCCTGAAATGAAGTTAATACGTTCTCAAATAATAAACATTCTTTATGAAGGGATATAGCAGGAGCTTATTTTTCTGCTTTATTCAAGTGTACCTTAGACATTGACAGATTAGTGTATCACATTTTGTTGCTGATGTGGATGGGTGGGGGGATTAACAGCAGGGTGTAGATGGCTGCCGCTTGGCAGTGCTTGGCTGGGTTAGATTTGGCTCCCCTCCAGGTCATGGAAACAGAGCTAAGGGCCCGACTGACCGACTGACTCCACGGATGGTTTGGTTTAGTCTTTCCTCTTCCACCTCATTTCATTATCTCCCACCTGTAAAAGAGTGTCAGCGACAGGCGCATTGTTCACACATGTGCGTTTGCGTGCTTGTGCCTGTGTGTGTGTGTGTGTGTGTGTGCGCACGGGTGCGTGCGTGCGTGTGTGTGTGTGTTTGTGTGCGTGTGTGCGTGCGCTCAGAAGAACACTCATCCACACTCATCGACGGCTTGTAGCTCCTCGCTCTGCCGTCATGTTCTGCACATGGGCTTCAGCTCACAGTATGGCGAGTGCATGCGGATTCAACAGATGTTCATGCTGTGTGTGAAAGAAAAAGAAAAATTGTGACACCTCAATCCTCCCACCCCCCCACCCCCACCTTTACCCCCAGTTGTCTCAGGCTTTTTTTGAATCAAGCTCAAAAAACAAGCACCACTGCTCAGCCTTCTGAAAACTGTTCGCTGATAATCAAAAACTCACAGTACCATCTCTTTCTTCTTGCCTTCTCTCTCTTCCCCAACCCCATCCCTCTCTGTTCCCCGCCCTCTTTTTCTCACTGTTTGGGACATCACCCTCTGTGAAATTAGGAAAGATCAGAGGTACCTCTCTCCCCCCCACCCTAATTTTCCATGCGTATGGCTTCAAGGCTATTCTGAATGGTTTTTCGGGATGAACGTATCGTCAGGTTTTGAATGTATGGAAATGCAGCTTTAGAGCCGTACGGCTTCAGCTTTTTTTCCGGGTTGGCATTGAATCGGAGTTTCACCTTTTTTGACAGGTAAGGTGCTGATGCATGTGTGTGAGTGCGAACACATCCTTACTTAAATGCTAGCCGCATGTGAGAGTGAACAGAAGCTCTGAGCCAACGGTGCTTTTGAAAAATATCCAAAGGTAGGTAAAGCTTGATTGGTTAGCTCTGCATGACGCTGATGAAAACACTGATTGGCCAACACGAAGGCAGGTCTGGCTGTGGCAGGCTGATCTGCATCTATTGTGTTTTCTGATTGGATGAGAGAGGACATGATGATGGCCGCCTCCCATTGTGACCAGGCCCCCGTACATTCAGGGAAATGCGCTATTTGATGAAAAAGTTGTTTGAGCCGGTGCAGCGAAATATCTCGCAGGGAAGAAATCCCATCCATCACAGCGTGACAATTCCATTCTGACAAGAATCTTATTGGCCGCCCATTTTTACGATGTTTTGATAGTTGAATCAGCTCTGAGGTCTAAAATTCCTCAAAATGTCTGAAATGAATCATTACTGAAAACTTCATTGTTTCATGTGGATTATAGTCAGTATGTGAAATTACCTGCTTAAGCACTGAAATGTATTAACATATGTTTCCAGAATTATTACGCGGCGCATTCAGTGTCTTTGTGTGTAGTGCATGCCCTCACTATTACAGATGTTTGGATTGTGATAGGCTGAAAGTGGGACCGTTGTTGATTTTTTTTTTCTTTTATTTTTTTAAACCTTTGAAGTCTCTTTCAGAAACTGTACGGATGAAAAAAACCTTGTGCGTGCGCGTGTGTGTGTGTGTGTGTGTGTGTGTGTGTGTGTGTGTTTGCTCTGCATACTGAGATGTAAAGGCTGTCAAATGGCGCAGACGAAGCCTAGCTTAGGTTAGCTCAGCGTAAAGAGGCTTTTTGAGGAGCCCGCAAAGCTGAAATGAGTTTCTTTGAGGGGTGTGGGTGTGGGGACGGGTGTCTTAGAAAGATATATAGCGCGTGTGTGCGTGCGTGCGTGTTTGCCACAGAATTTTAGAAAAAAGGTCTGCGAGAGGAGAGCTAAAGGAATGAATGATAGAGGGTGTAGAGTGGGAAAGAGAGGAAGCAAGAGAGAGAGAGAGAGAGAGAGAGAGAGAGAGAGAGAGGGAGATAAAGTGAGTCGTCTTCGCTTCTGTGATGTAGTGCAACTGCCTGTATCTGCAAAGAGACAGCGGTGCTCCCGTCTGCCCTCCCAGCCCCGTCATTCTCCAAGGTACATCAGCCCTGATGGGGAGCCCCGGACCTTTCCCCTCCTCCATAAAGTACAGCTATCCTTCTCCCGCAAAATGATACCCCACAGATCACTAATCACTCCGAGTGGCTGAAAATGCACAAATTGTGGAGGGGAGAAAGAAAAAGGGGGAACCAAATTGGATTTCCATAAGTATCACATAGCCAAAAGGGAAGAAAAAAAAGGGGGGGGGGGATTTTTTGAAAAGTATTGAGCAGCAATAATCTGGATGGAAAATGTGCTTAAAGCCAAGTAGCAGATTTTGCCCTTTCTTTTCTCTCTGTCTGGCCAAGAATAGACCGTGAAGGGTTCTGGGTGAATGAGCTGCTGGAGGTTCTGAATAGAATTGAGGAGTGGCTCTTGGATGTAATTGGCACTGAGGGGAATTTTTCTTTTGTTTGGGTTTTTGTTGTTGTTGTTTATTTGTTTTTAACCTAGTATATTCAGTTAATAATAGCTGTTTGTCCAAGTGTTCTCCATAACAATCCAACATCTGTGGACAGCATAGAGAAGTGGTCAGCCTCTTTTGAAGTGACCTTTAAACACGCACGTACGTGAATGGATGGACAAAACGCCACACACTCACACTCGATAACCTTTAGAGAGGGCCTGCTGAGTAGGTGAGTGAGTGTGTTCGGTGTAAATATGCATGAGTAAGGCTGCCTGCACATATTCTTCACGGTCAGCGGATGAAGGCAGGAGAGGGAACGAGGTGTGTGTGTGTTTGTATATTTGTGTCTGTGTTCGTGTCTTCCACAAGTGCATGAGTGTGTGTTTTGGGGAGGTGGACTGTGAGTCATCACTTGTGACTCATAAAGCGTTGGCAATCAGAGCGGCTCATTTTATCACATTGTCTTATGGCAAAAAATGCACAGATGGACACACACCACAATTAGACTACACACCACCATGTTCAGTGCCGCGCTGCCTGGATCTTCTCTTTAATATATTTTTTGTTTCCCTGTCACTCGTCCTCGTACGCTTTCTAATACATACACATGTGCAGACTTTAATCACAAGAAGACACAAAAACACACACACACACACACACACACACACACACACACACACGGCTGTGCAACAAGCTCCATGCTGACTCCACCATATGTGGAGTCGGGGATGGCAGCAGACGCCAAGGCAAGAAGAACCAGTCGGTACCAGTAAAGTACAGCATGTCTCCTACCACTTACTCATCATGATCTAGGAGTCCTAATAATAAATCGTTGAAGCATCTCCGAGACTAAATGGGAAAAAAGAAAAATTAAAATGCCTGTTCTAATTGTCATCTTAGCTTGCGAGTTCAGGTTGTTTTTGTTCAGATGATTAGCTGTTTATCAGGCAATAAACCAATCCATTATTCAGATAGATATAGTATGACAATTAACAAGGTAAATGCTGTTGTCATTCTGTGTAATTGAGGAAGAATATATTCATCTAGGCTCTGTAGTGATCATGCAATGCAAGATGAGCAAATGAGCAGCGCCCAACCCGAGGTGTCTTGCTGTTAAAAGGCATGTGTCTGGTGATCCGTTGCCTGCCGGACTGACTGGCATGAATGTTGATCCTGATGGCTCCATCTTGAGCTGTGAAAATGAAACTGTTGAGACAAATTCATACCCAGCCCCCCACCCCCCACCTCCACCCCTCAGGCCATCAACACTGATGAGAATTTGCAACATAATTTCTCTTGCAAACTGCAAGATATAGCCTTTGAACTAATAGGGCTATTTCTGCTTCTACTGTCCTCTACTAAGGCCCATTAGGGTGCTGCGCACCAACACTCATTAATGCTGAAAACCCATGCAGTTTTGTAATGAAAGAAGCCACACCACATTCATTGCTCTACCCCCATATTTTGAAAGGTAATGCAAAGCTACTAAATTCCCATTGGTTAAAGGGTTGCAGTAGCAAGTGTAAACATTTACTGGTAATTGTATGCAATTATCCATTGCCTAGTGCATGCATTATCATTTCAGTAGCTTACAGCAATGCTATTAGGAAACACGCCGAGCTGATGCACCCTGCAATCACCCTAAAAATGAAAACATCAGAAGGCCATCCTCTTTACAGATGAAGGGGAAAGACGGGGGAAGAGGCAGGCTGTGAGTGTGGAGGGGGAAAGGGGGGAAGGTAAAAGAGTGGAGAGAAGCGATGGCGAGGAAAGATACAACCACATTTAGAATGTGGTCAAAGATTGAGAAGGTCGGAGACAAAGAGAGGGAGACAAGAGAGGAGATAAGGGTTCGGCGATTCTCGAGACGCTACATCTCTCCTTGGGCTCCCCGACTTGACACAGTCTCATATCAGCAAAGATGTTATTCATCGATGATGCAGATACCTTGTCCAGTGCCCTGACTCACAGGGACAAACACAAGTAGAAAAACCCTACCGTAGTTTGTGCTGCGATTGATAGTAGAAATTGCAAATCTATTTCTTCTTTTTTTTTTCAACATTGTTTCGGACTAGTGGTTTACAACGCACACATACACACAAACACACAAACACACACACACACACACACGCACGCACGCATACACACACACATATTCTGGCAAAGTTTAAGCGCCCCCTGGCCAGAGAGTAGTTGGGTAATTAAAAAATCAGCAGGTACATTTTCAGCTAACAGGCCATGTAATCATTTGACTACACTCACCTCCATTAACATTTTATGATTTTTTTTTTAAAACCTGGAGACTTTTTCCGATGTAGTGACAGTGCTAACAAAGTCCTAACTGAATTACAGACCATAATATACCACATCAGTATCTTGACCATAATGAATTCTGGCAATACTTCATGTCACAATTTGATCCGTTTGCATTTTAAGACATATAGGAGAGGATTATTTTCCTTGAAGTGCATTTAATGTAAATAAAAATCATGGCTCTGCATGCACCTCAGGTAAAAAGAAAACGGGTTGGTCTGTTTCAGGATGAAATTGAACAGTTCTTTTTTTCCATGAAAAGTCTTACACTCATCAATGCTTGCCATTTGTAAAATTAACTCGTCTCAATCTGCTTGGTTACAAGTAGCCGTTTCAAATTGCTGGATGAAAAAAGGGAACGATCTGGCCCGGCTAAATGAGTCACAGCATATTCTCACAAACAGAGTTTTACTGCTTGTCGGCTCACATTCATTCACGCAAAAGAAGATGGAGCTGCAACCCGGGAACGCTGACGTTTGCGCGGCGGCCTTGGTTTTAAAACTGTTACGCTTTGAAAGAGAAAGTTCCCATTTGAACCTCGGAAACCTCAGACAAAGCATAACATCTTTTGTTGGAAATCCAAATCAGGAGCGGGACGTAAAAACTCAGTGCTGAACTTAAGCCAACAAAAAGCAATGTCGAAAGACATAAAACTTGAGGACCTCAACAGTGGGATGATGATGTCAGACTTTGGTTAGGCAGCTTATGAACAATGAAATATTCATGTCAGCTGTTATCAGTATCTCAAATCAAACAGATTGCATTATACCACCCAGTATTGACCTTGAATTCAACCAAAAATCAGTGTATAAACAACCCCGGTGAACAGCCAGGTGCCAGATCAGTCTAAATAAACAAACCGAGCTTACATCTTACATACAAAATACTTATCTGTGAAGTTTCTAGATCTGCCCACGCATTTTGTGAAAGAATGACTTCAGATGATGAAAAAATTCCCTCCTCTTTTGGTTCTTTGTTAGGACTTGCCTCATATATGCATCTTGCTCGGCGGACATTCATTTCATATCTGCAGCTTACCGCTTCATTCTAGATCAAACATTTTATTTTTTGTTTTGTTTTTGTCAGCAGCTCTCACCATTGTCTTGCATTCAATCCGTCATATGATATAGGCGTCTGCGTGTCAGTCACATGTCACCTAAATACATCCTATGTGAATAGCTTCAGGGGCTCTGCAAAAGCACAAAGGCAGTGTGCCTGAGCCTTTCTATTGCGGGGAAAACCTTGCAATTGGCGATTCACTCCAGTACCCCATCTGGCATTTGAAGTTAATTTCTTTGCTGTTCGCCAAAACAAGAACAAACGTGAACAAGCTTACGTACACTCACGCCTACAAGCAGTAATTTATTTGTGGTACTTGTCTGGCATAACTACAACAACTGAAATAGCCACGACATTTATTAAAAACCCATTACATTTCCTTTTTGGAATGAGGTCTTTGTGTGTTTGTATTATTTGTTAACAACATGCACTAAAAGGGTTTCATTAGGTGTGCTTGTGTGACCGTACTGTGTGTGTGTGTGTGTGTGTGTGTGTGTGTGTGTGTGTGTGTGTGTGTGTGTGTGTGTGTGTGTGTGTGTGTGTGTGTGTGCGTGTGTGTGTGTGTGTGTGTCTGAGTGGGTGAGTGTGCGTATCCCTATATCT
>CAAKHD010004853.1:6306-33817 GCA_901007705.1 Fistularia tabacaria
ATGCCTGTGTGTATTGTTTTTCTGTATGAGTGTGTTATGTTTGTGTGTGTGTGTGTTTTTGTGTGTGTGTGTGTGTTTGTGTGTGTGTGTGTGTGTGTGTGTGCGTTTGTGTGTGTTTGTGTGTGTGTGTGTGTGTGTGTGTGTGTGTGTGTGTGTGTGTGTGTGAGTCGCACAGGCGTGCATTTGCACGTACTTGCGTGTCATGTTAATGAAGCGAAACACAAACAGAGGCCTTCATGCATCGACACGAAAAACCACATTAAAAGGTTAATTTTTTCGGGCAAGGCTGTAATCTTCACAAGGTTAACGCCTTTGACAAAATGGAACTTCCTCAAAAATCAGTAACTGTGAGATTTTGCGCATGTGTGTGTGTGCCATACAGTGAATACTGAAAATGCTAAATGTGATGGATTTCCCTTTGAGAGTGAGTGTTTGTTCATCACTTTCACATCCATCTACTCTAACTTGAATTAACTTGAATTAAACTAAAGCTGGATGCCTTGTTTTCCTTTTCTGGTCAACAAAGGGCATTGACCAACACAATTGCATGGAAGGTTATGAAACGGCTGTGATATATTCAGTAAAGTTGCTGAAATAGTTGCCCCGGACATTAATATCGCTGCTTAGAGATGCATAAGAACCATATTTCAGCAGACAGAAGTGAAAACCATTATTGTCTCCAACTCTAATTGGCAGAAATGAGAAACACAGCACTGTAGCTATTTCTGCTTAGTTTCCCGTGGTATTAAATCTGAGGATTCAATGCTATCAACACAGACCTTTCATTCATCTCTTTTCATGCATCGTTCAATCACTTAATATCATAAAATGGGAACTTCTGCTTTCGTGTACATTGGTTTGCTGCCTTCCCGACGCTAAGCTTAAAGCACTAGGAAAGAAAATAGAACTAATCGAGCTGCGATCAATCAGCAACTGACCTTTTTTCTCCTTTTTTTTGCCAGCCTTCAAAAATCCTGTATACACAGGCTTATCATCTTGGAAGAAGGAAATGTGACATTCCGCTGCAGTAATAGTCGATGTGAGTGACAATTACAAAAATAGAGAATGCAAAACTGACCATGTGTTAAATGCTTGGGATAGAGGTCCTTGAGCTGGGTGATAGCAGCTGGAGGCTGTTTATTCATTTATTATTTGTTATTTTCTGTGATTTGGGGAAAAAAAGAGATCTCTTTGGCAAGTCAGTACTGCATAAAGAATTATAATTCCAGGGCCGTTCTAATGCTTCAAAAGAAAACTGGAAAGGGAACAAAAAAAAGGAAAAATATAATTGAATATTCTCAATCTCATAGCATACCATTGGTTGCTATTCAACAATGGTATCTAAAATGTAAAATATGTGAAGCACATTCAGACAGACTGCAGAACAGATAGCCCAACAATTAAGTTCAAAAAAGGACTTGCATTTGGGATTTTTTTTTATAAAAATATGAAGTCCTATTGTACACCCACTGTATTTTCATGTCTCCTATGCGTCGATTAATGTCTACCATCTAACAGCTTCAGTCACTATTTTAGCACCTCTGTGAAAGAGTTTCTCAGACGTTGGTGCCAAAGCCAGCGGATAGTGTGTGAACATTACACAACCCGCACAGAAACAAACACAGAACAGTGATTACAGTGGTCAAATCAGATGACAAATATGTTTACAGGTTCAAACTGCAGCCAGCTGGCAAAAATCCACTTTTGACTACTAATGGCTGAATTGGTTTGGTATAGTCTATATATTCATAGGCTTTCAAGGGAAGGTGCAGATGGTGCTCTTGTGTGTGTGTGTGTGTGTGTGTGTGTGTGTGTGTGTGTGTGTGTGTGTGTGTGGGTGTGTATTTTTGAGAGAGCGAGAGAGAGAGAGAGAGAGAGAGAGAGAGAGAGAGAGAGAGAGAGAGAGTCTGTAGTCACAACAAATTGCCCTTTGCATTCTCTGTAGTGCTTATGCACACATCTCCTGAATAGGGACCGTGCGTGACCAGGACCTTCAAACGCAAGTTTAACAGAACCTTCCATGAGCTTTGGTTTCGGTCTAAGATGCTGCTCATCAAATCTGACATTTAGGAGCAGCGAATCTGTACAGACAACAGACATGGCTGACAAAAGCATTTAAATGTGTTAAATTGACAACATCAGAAATCTGAGCACAGAGTCAGCCATCACTTTCTGCTGACTCTGAAATACTGCATGGATAAGTTACTTGTGTGTGTCTTTGTCACACACACCTTTGTGGCCTCATATAGCAGACATTACGGGGGGAAAGGAGAAGAAGAAGAAGCCTAAAGACCAATTAACTTCTCCATATATCATAATCTTAAGTCAAGTCATCTCAGTCTTGACTTTATCCTTATAGCCGCATACATAGTACCATAGCGTCACATACTGTGTAAGACAGTATAGCCATCACTCCGTTGTTACCAGGGACCATGCATCACAAGAAAAATGTTGGACGATTTCGTACAACTTGGCGTCTTAACCATATCGACCCACAATTATGCAACAGAAGACATGGTTTGTTAATGCCATCCAGTGCAACAGCCTTTACTCGTGCCTCTATTGTGGATGAAGTGCATGGGATGACCAGTTGTCTGTAAAATTGCAAGGTAAAATGGATTAGATGTCACCAATTTAAGTTTTTGTTTTTGTTTGTTTTTATTGATTTATATTAATGTTTCAGTTAAGAGATAGGAATTGAAGAAAATGTATGATGTTTTGGAAAGTTTTATTTAGGAAACCTTTGTGATGGTAAAAAAAAATTGTAATAAAATTAGAGGGTTGGCTGACTCATCTGTCCCTCGCCTGGCAGACTTTGACAATCCACAATAATGTCTTACAATTTTGCTCCCGGTGGTTCAGAGTAAAGACATTGAAACTCTTCCCTGATTTTACTCAAAGCACGCAGATGCACACCAGGACTGATGTAAAATGTCCTTTCATCTTGTAGCTCTGTCAAAGAAAACTGGTGGTAAAGACTAAAGGTTTGCTAAATTTTTTTTCGTTTCTTGTTATCATCCAGCATATTTGCAGACTGTGAAATCTTAATCTTTCCTTGGCTTTTTAAATTTAGTACCCAAATGTGAAACTTAGTCTTGTCATCTTTATACTTAGGTGTGTGAATAGTGGTCTTTGTAGACATTGTAAAGAATAAACAACTATGGAAATACTGAAGATCCTCAAGTCTATTTTCATAGAAAATAATTGTGAATGAGTGAATGGTTGTCTGTCTCAAATGATATGTGAATGAGAGAGTGAATGGTTGTATGTCTCTATATGTGGCCCTATAAAGGACTGACGACCAGTCCAGGCTGGAACCTGCCTCTCGCCCAATGATAGCCAGGATAGCCTGCAGGATAAGCAGTATAGATAATGAATGAATGAACCAATATGCTGATAAGCACAGTTGGAGATAAACATTTTACACAATAATTGTAATCATAAGCAATATAGAGGATTAATGAATTAAATCAAATTTGCAGGATAGCTGTTGTCCACACAGTTAGGCATTAAAAGATTAGGATCACCCAAACCAAATTCTAGTCATCTCACTTTTGTATGCATCACGGCAAGACATGGCATGTTGTGTACATCAAGCCATGACAAGGAGTGTAAAGCATGTTGGTGGTGGAGAGGATCCTGTCTTTACACAACACTAAAAGCATGTTGCTGTCTGAATGCTTTTACCTCATAACCGAAGAGTGTAAACAAAAAACAGTCCCCTGATTGTCCAGATTGTCCATGTGTACTTAGGACTGAAGCCAAGAGGTGGAGGGGATGTGAGTTGGGCGGACAGCTTTTACCATTACTGCATCTAGCTTAATGTCACATCTGTCATTAATTTGGTGCTTTCATCCATCGGAACATCTTGAGTGCATCCATTTAATGGGAAATGAAGCTCGAACTTGGCAGTTCAACCAGTAGTGCACTGTGCCCATTTCAGAGCCTGTGATACTGCTTTGAGCAAATAAGTTTGTTTTGGCCTCTTCCTCTTCTGTGTGTGACTAAACCATTTATTAAGCTTTAGTAAGCTGGATCAAATAACAATCTAACTATTGTTGATTGGCTACAACACTCTACTGAGAGGAGTTGTAAAACTATTCTAATGCTAATGCCTTACCACTCGGCACTGCTTTTGGATAACATTGGAATAGCAATATGATATAACACGATAACCACCAAAAAAAACTGACTACTGATGCCCAGTTGGTTCTTCATGTTTGTAGTTTATAGTGTTTCATAAGATTTTACGATACTTGTTACAAGATTTTACGATGCTTGTTAACTGTTACAAAGACCCAGTGTCTGATACTTTCAAAACAAATCTAAGAGATTGTAGCTCAGAATAATTGTTATAAAATGTTGTGGCGGGCTGGGGTATCACAAAATGACAATTGGAGTGAAGGATGAATAGCTTGTAGGACAGTGCTGTTTAGATTAGCGGTTTCAATTCCACCAATGAACAGGGACAAACCAGAGGGCGGTATTTCCCAACTTAACAGTAACATGAAGGCTGCAACACTCTCATTATGACAACGAATGATGTAGGTTAATGTAACATAAGATGAACAACATTGCACAACTATTTACTTGACAGAGTTCTCAAACCTCGAGCCATGGGGAGACTCCCAGAGGTTCTTATGGCCCAAAGGGATTATGGGTTTCCGGCGGCCAGTCTTCCCACCCCACGCTACATAGCTCCCACCAAGCAGATTAGCTGTCCTCAGCAACCGTAGCGTTCATCACAAAATCCTTAAAGCGGGATGGGGTCCTACAGTGTCAGCAAGGTCGACTTGTGTGCCCCTGGAATAGACTCGGAAGGGGAGAGCGGTCAGTATCCAGCCTCGCCCTCTGGTTGAATCAGGGGTTGGTACGGGGCCTGTCTGTCTCTGTGTGAGACCACTACGCGACCCAGTTTTAATAATCATGTCCTATATACTACATCGGACAACTTTTCCAAGACTGTACAAGGCCCAACCCAGTGACTCATTAGCTTGGGGGAGAGACCCTTTTTCCTCAACGGATTGTAAACCCACACCAATGCCCCGGGAGCGAAATCCTCTCCACAACAGTGAATGTTATAGGCCCGTTGCTATTTGGACCCAGCCTCTGTGAAGGCTTGCCTGGCTAGCTCGTGCACCCCCTTGAGTCGTTCTCTGAGATGGTAAAAGTAATCCAACGCAGGCTTGCCCTCTACCTCAGGTTCAGGCGGTGGCCCGAAAACCAAGTCCACAGGTGTACGTAGTTCCCTCCCAAACATAAGGGGTGCACTTAGTCGACTCCTGGACTGCCGATCGGTAAGCCCACAGGTTCAGTGGTATCCAGTCTTCCCACCCCACGCTACAAGATCAAAGCATCCTGGGCGGCCTCCAGGATGTGATTGGCCAAGAAGAAGGGTTTTTATGCAATACTGGAAATTCACTTGTGTCTTTTTTGAGTTGGAATCTTGTTGTCAGATGTTAGTCTAGTTCAATAGTAGGCTTCGGAAAATTGTCCTGTGTATGGTGCGCGTTCAAAATAAAAAACTGATCAAATACTTACCTTACCATTACAGCCCACAGCTAACTACATAGTCTAAAAATAAACTGAATACTCACAACAAAAACACATACGCGTTATACTTCTGGCCAGTGTAACCTGTCATTTTTGCTATTATATATATATATATATATATATATATATATATATATAGATTCCATTTGCATGAAATGATGTGGCATTAATTTTAGAGTCGCAGCAAGGTTATATGTCAATGCTGCCTTTAAAACAGAATGTTCTGAAGGCTGTTGGAAAGCATCTCAGATGACAGCAAATAGATTTTCAATATCTTTTGAAGGTCCTCGATAAGCTCAGCACAGTTCAACTTGGGAAAGGTCCTGCATATTTACAAAAGGCAAGCAAATTAAGAAAGGAAATCATTATCACATAGAAGAAACACAAGGAGCATTTCAAAAAGATGCAAAAATCCGCACAACACATTTTAGTAAATAAAATGATTGGGATTAGACAACAGTGTTTGTGTTTTGGGACAAAAAGTGATGGACATGTCAAGGTCCGTTTTTTATTGTTTCTTTTTCTTGCATGATTCAATACTTTTTATCAAATGACTAACAATTGAGCTGGGGAAAAAAAGGAGAGATGCGTTCATTACTGTTTAGTATCCTCAAGACACCTCCATCCTCATCTGATGGGATGGGTTGGGATTCACACCTCTAACATGTTGTGTTGTCTGACTTTATGTAGTGCTTTCATTATGTTTTTCTATTCATTTGCAGCATATTTTCTTCATGCTGATTTATGGGTTGTAAAAATGATTGATATGTTTTCTTAATTTCCTTTTCTTTTTGTAAGTATCCACATGCAATGTGCCATCATGTTTATGGTTCCTGACTGTAGAAACCACAGCAATGCAACATGTGACAGCTGGAACAATTTCACATGCGAAATGAACACCATAAATAGTTTATTGTTGATCCATAAAGCACTATGATATTGGTTTGTTTTTTTAAGAAAAGCATTTGAGAGGCTACAGCTCTTCGTTCTTTGCTTCTAAAGCAAATCGCTCCTAACTGACGGAGAGAAATAGTTCTATATTTGTCATATTTACTGTATTTACTACATAATTCAGCTTGTTCATTCATTCATTAACATCTCGGCACAAAACCAGTGGCACTCCCTAAAGATTTCTATAAGTCCAATTGGATGTGTCTGCAGTTGTGAGCATGGTAATAATGTAATGAAATCTCACTGAATTTTGCTGGATGCAAAGGTGTTACTGCTGAATCCCTGGAGATAAACACTCTCTGGAAAACAGACTTTGATCAAAAAACATGAGACCCGATCACATCATGATTTCAATGTAAATCTTTGCAACACATTAGTCCAGACAACGGGGCTGAACACTCTGAGATGTGATCCCAGCCACCCATAAACACTCAATTGTGGTTGAGTTGTATTGGATTGAAACTGGAGTGTTTGGGTGTGTGCTCGTATGTGTGTGTGTACAGGTTTGTTTATTCTCATATAATATTTATGTCTGTTTGAGTATGAAAAGCATTAGGGATAGGTATGTTTTTCTGCTCTATTACCCATTAATGCGCACTCAGCTCTATCCCGTGTAAGAACAAGCTGACTGAATATGAGCCAGGCCAGAGATCCGTATTGCATTTTGTTGTTCTTTTTCCCAAACATTTTTGGTGCCTTATTTGTTCCACTGGCGTTTTGGCACCAGATTTTCCAAGGACTATTTGTAAAGCACAGTAATTGGCAGAGGCTGTTCATTTCTCTCTTCTCCCACTGTCCTCTGTAAATCTCTTTCACATCTTTGTTCACCTCAGTTTCTCGATTCATCCCGCTGTTTTCAGTCACTCAATAGCCGGAGGGCAGGATCACACATCGAGAACCCAATCAGGGTGCTTATTAAACGTAACACCTACTGAGCACACTCAATAAAAGAGAAGGACTTTGGCTCTGAGGTCTATGTGCCAATTAGTAATATCAGGTCAATCATAGCAGGTAACATGAACTCGTTCCCTCTTTCCGGTGCCGTTGCTCTGTTTGGCTCCTTTGCAAATCACCTTCCGTAGTCCCTACTCCTCTCACCTGCTTTGAAAAATGTTTTACAGCTTTTCCCCGCTGCTGTTACACAAAATCACCCGCAGCTTGTTACAAAATAAACAGGGAAATAGACAGCCGCCATCCATGTGCGTGCACACACACAAACACACACATTACACAAAGCAAGCTATTTATCAGAATTTAGCAACAGCATTAGACAGTGTGTCACTACAGCACATTCCCCAGAACAGCAGCAGGATACACAAACAACTACACACTCCCCCTTCCATGACACTCGATTCCCCTCCATTTGTCAACACAATCTTGCTCTTTTTAATTCCCGCTAAGCTGTCTGTCATCCCTTTCCCCCCACCTCTTTAAAAACTAGGCTACACCATTCAAGGGAATTTTACAGAGAAAGTCAGTGAAAGGGAAATGTCTAAAAATTATAGTTCATGTAATGTGTGACTACATTACGAAATAAAGCTGCAATACATGTATAGGCTTTGATGTATTTGTGTCTGTGTCTTTTTCTTCCATTTTTATATATTTTCACACAAGCTCTCAATTGACGCCAAATGATACGTAACCTCATATGTTTATAAACAAGCCTACAGGCAATAGCGGGACTTTCTTCATCCTCTATGCATCAAGTTCCTTCGCCGTTCCTAAAAGATTACTTCTGAATGTTTATCATGTAACTGTGATTGCAATACACAAGCAGGATGTTTGCTGCAAAAAATGCTGACCTGGCTTTGTCAAAGCACTTTTCCATTACTTTGATAAAAGCGAGATCTAGAACTATCTCACAATGACTTGAAAGAATTGCTCAAATATAGATAAATAAATCCCTGTTTAAAAGTTGAGTTTTTCTTGTGATGCACGAGAGGCTGATAAAGCTATTGAAATACTGAAAGAGAAAGCATGCTTTGGTTTTGTTGTGCACTTATACCTAATGCAGCAGAAAACGCTCAGTTCTGTGAACCATTGTGGAGATTAAGCTCAGATAAAGACTTAAACTTATTTATTCTCCTCCTGAACCTTTGGCAAGGTCTTTCTCTTCCAGCCACCACTGGAATGTCAGGGGGAAAGGGACTTCTCAAGGCTTTGCCAAATGCCTATTGAGGGATAATCAAAGGTCTTTTGGTCAAGTGATGATAAGAGATGAGGAATCTGTTTACAATGTCTAATTTGAAAGCCAGCAAAGTACTGAAGTACACTAGCACCACCCACAGATAGTCGGTTGTAAGTACAGCTAAAAGTAGGATGAGGAGAACAGAACAAAACATAACAGTTGAAGTTTGAATGACACTGCATTTACCAGGGTGATCATGCTCACAGAATTTGACTTCACCACACAGCGGCTTAGAAACTTTCGCACGCTGAAGTTTGACACTTACCTCTCATCCCTTTAGGTGTTTGTGAGGCAGCCAGAAAATGATGTAAGATATACAATTACACATTGACAGAAAAGCAGCATAAAGGAACACCTAAAAGGGTTAGATCAAGGTTAAATGGAGGTTTTGTATCAGAAGCTGCTTGGACAAATCAAATCGGCAGAGACTATGAAGTCTTTTAAATCCCCTTAAACATTCTTTTAATCAAACTCTGCTCATTTATTTTCCCTTAATTTTTTACAGCCATTTCCCAGGTTGTGTTTTTTCTTGGACTTTATCAATTATCTTTGTACAATATTTTCACTTCGATCAGGATATGTAACAATCACTTTAGTTTTAATTGCTGCCTGGAAGCATTTTTTAACATGTCCATAAAAAGTGCTGTCCAAATATGCAACATTAATATGAATTGTAATAGTACCGTGCAATCGTTCTTCGCCGAATCATGGCAACTGGACTGTTTCTTTCAGTCCAATGAGTGACCACGACCTGGATGACTATGAACCTTCACACACATCCCATTGTTCAATCTGTGCTATGATCACATCATAATGTCCTACTTGTTCTAACATGATCACCTCATGTTTAAAATCTGCATGAGGAGAAGTCTGTGTCAGATGAGAACTGAAGATGGAGTTGAATCATGAAACATGTCTAAAAATCCATAATTTCAATTGCAGAAGTCTTTTTACGAGAATGTATTCTCACTTTCTTCCAGCAGATGTCAACTCAATAAAAGAAAAGCCGCAATTTCCACCTTGAAGTGTTTAGGTCTGCCAGCTGAATTCATTGCATTTTTTTGTTAAAACTGACACTCATAATAAGCCTACTGAGACACAATATGCATATTTCATCAGCCTTACATGTCTGTTCTCATTTGATAGGTTGACCAGAATTCATATCAACCATGGAAAACTTTGCCTCTAAAGTTTGCGTTTAGGCAAATTTATATCATTTGGTACAGCAGGTGTCAGTTCCTCTAAAAATATTCATAGATGACATCCAGTTTCTATAGAGCATAAACTGTAATTATTACATCTGGTGGTCTTCCTCTTTCATCAGTTAATATTATACTGTCAGGAAAATGTGTGCAGTGTACAGTGGCTTGATTACTATGCAGCCCTTCAATGTCAATCACCTGCCAACTGTGGTGTACAAATGATATGGTCTGTTTTTCCCCATGCCATGATGAAGGCCACCAGGCTGGAACATTTGGTGTGTTTGTTGACAAGACCTGGAATAATTCACGAGAACAACCATCACAGTGTGAAGGGGTGTGTGTGTATGTGTGTGTGTTTGGTTTCACATTGGTTGCTCAACATGAAACCTGTCCTTCAGCCCTGGGGAGACTCATCCTCTTAAACATCTGATATTCTGTCGTACAGTATTTATATCCTGAGCTCATTTGAAATTCATATTCGTGCAGCTTTTTAAACATACACATATATTTAAAAATAAATAAATAGACACGTGATGGAGGTATAACAAATTCACTACAAGTACAAGTGAGAGATGATACCACTTGAGAAGCCGTCAAACTCAGATATAAATCAATGTCACACACAATCCAGTTTGGGGCTTAAAGCTCCAGAGGTTGACTGAGCAAAAATTATCCAACAATCAGTGATAAAATGATAAAGTTGAACATTATGGAACATCCCCTCCTTGAGCTGCCACATTATCATGGTGCAGGGGTCCTGGGAGCTATGTTGTCTGCGACTTCATGCCATGGAAGGGTAACCCAAGGCAAACAGGTCCCAGACAAAGCACAATTCAGAAGATTCCCAAGAAGAAAAATAACCATGGACCTAGTATTCCCCTGCCCGGACGTGAGTCAACCCCCCCGCCCCCCTCCCAGAGCCAGGTTTGGGGCTGGGGCTGGGCCCGGGGGGTAACAGCCCAAAGAGACGACATGGGCGTCCCTTCTCCTGGGCTCATCACGAACAGGAAGGGCCAGGGGAGTCGGATGCAGTATGAGCCGGGCGCTGGCTGGGGCGGGGGACCTTGGTGGTTCGACCCTCAGCTGCAGAAGGTGGCTCTAGGGACATGGAATATCACCGAGGCCGAGCTGGTGCGCGAAGCAGAGGGATTCCAACTAGATATAGTCGGACTCACCTCGAAGCACAGCGTGGAGTCTGGAACCAGGCCTCTCGAGAGGGGCTAGACTGTTTTCTACTCTGGGGTTGCCCCCGGTGACAGGCACCGGTGGGCATATTGATTGCCCCCTGACTCAGCGCCTGCACATTGGGGTTCAATACAATGGACAAGAGGGTAGCCTCCCTCTGCCTTCAGGTGGAGGGATGGGTTCTGACTGTTGTTTGGGGCTATGCACCCAACAACAGTTCAGTTTACCCATCCTTCTTGGGGTCTCTAGGAGGGGCTGCTCGAGAGCGCTCCTTCTGGGGACTCCCTCGCTCTACTGGGAGACTTCAAAGCTCACGTGGGCAACGACAATGTGACTTGGAAGGGTGCGATTGGGAGGACTGGCCCCCGAGGCCCCCCAGATCTAAACTCGAGTGGTGTTTTGTTATTGGACTTCTGTGCTCATTACGGATTGTCCATATCAAATCGGGGAAGAGGTCCTGCCCCAAGTGGAGGAGTTTAAGTATCTCGGGATCTTGTTCACGAGTGAGGGACGGATGGAGCAGGAGATCGACAGGCGGATCGGTGCAGCGTCTGCAGTGATGCAGACTCACACAGGGATCAAGGGAAACAAGTCTAAAAATGTCTTCACAAAATTAAAAAGTAAAATCTATGAAGAAAAAAAAATAATAATCAATGATGTATGAGACTCTTGTTATTCATGGAGTGATAAAAGTAATGACTCAATGAAAGCCAAAGTAGCCTAATACGGTGTCACAGAATAAAAGAGGTTTTAAGAGGAACTAGGCAGGATAAATTATTTGTCTCTTCGTTCTCTGGGTTGAAAGCTGCTATTATTAGGGTTTGCCAAGTTTGCATTTTGATAGAGTGAAACAAAGCAGATAAACAATGCTGGCTAAAAACCACCATTAACATTTTGCAGTTGACGGGGGACTTTTTCAACAAATTGTGGCAGTTACGCCGCAATTTAAACTAACACATACAGCTCTCATGCCAACTAGATTGCAACTAAAAAGAAGGACATGGATGGTGACAGCCAGGGCACTTGAAACATTTTCCGAAATACAGTTAATGGACTTCAAAATCTTCACACTGCATCCCAACAAGATGTTGATGTTGACAATTCATTGAAAAAAAAAAACTTTTCCACATTTACTGCAGCTCTATTTTCATCTCCCAGAAAAAGTCCCAGGACTTAACCTAATCTAAAATTAAGCACATACAATATTTGGGTATCAGTAGAGAATTTCAGATTTCTTTATGACATACAATGGAGGTTCAACAAAATAGAAGATCGAAGAACTTATTTTCGATGAACCCCCCACCCATTGTGAAAGGACAGCAGAGTACAGCGCCAAAAGGGTCTTGTGGTTTATAACACAGACAGAAAAGCTTTCAGAAAGTCCTCTAGTCCACATTGATGTTTGAGTCACCTGAGACATCTGAAAACTTGTAAGGATCAAGAGGAATTTTTTTCCGAACAATAATTTGGAAAACCCAATAATTATTTGATCACATGAGAAACAAATATAACAATTGACGTGATAAGGTCTGAATGCTATTTCGTCCAGAACACCAGTATTCCACAGAACTAAGATAATATCACATGGACTGACGACAACACCAAGGACGGTGCAATAGGACAAATTGCGAACACACGCAGACGTCCATGCCACCACCCCAAACCCCCTCCACTGTGGCTGATGGAGAAAGTCCAGCATTCAACCTCAGAGCAGGCCGAGGCGATTCCCAAGCAGTCCATCCCAGACCTGGCAGAAAAGAAACCAAGACACAAGGTCAGTCAGCCTCCACGGTCACAGCAGCTTACACAGCGGGATCATAATTGAAGTCAGGCTGTGAAAACTTCAGTGTCAAAGATGACCAATGTCAATCTGTGAGTTTCCTATTTACAACAACTCCAAAATAATTTGCAACAGGTTTTCAAATGCAAACAGTTTCCTAAACTTTCAAATTAAAAATACATTGACAACCAGGGCACATTTAAGCAGCAAGCAAAAGAAAATCATTTTAGTATTTAACATAAGTTATTAAAAAGTAATTTTTTTGAGTTACGAATAAAATTTCCCAGCATGGAAACTTAAAATTCTGGAGGTCAGTAGGGTTGTTGGGTGGAATAGACAGGTGACAGCAAGGTGCAATTGTGTGGAAGAAAATATACAATTGTGGAAGACTTCTGTTCTGTGACTGAAAAAAAACATGGGAGAAAGCAGCTGGAAACAAAAAGAACTGAGCTAAAAGCAGGACAGGGATATTACAGACTTTTTACGCCGGTGTGGGTGATATTAGCACTGGACCTTTTTAATAAAATGCTACATTTGGGTCATATTTGGGGGGTTTACAAAAAGATTAAGACAAGGGATTCTCATAACAGGCCTTGCTTGTTTTATTAAAGGAAATAAACTCAAGAAACCTTTGATTAAAATTCAAATACAAAAGTGCTCACTATTTTTTCATGCTGTGTATCCATCTAATTTTAAATGTATAGATAGATTAAACCTTATGCCGCTGATACCAAGGTATGCCTCTTAGGTGTGAATGCACCTGGTTGGTAATCATCGGTCATCGGGAAAAGTTTAAAACTAGTAAGTATTCATCTTTGTATGTATGCACGCTTCACATGCCTCCACTGAAGCAGAGTCCCTTCCGATACTTTCACATTTTCTTAGAAAACTGTTGTTTCCTGTCTGGAAATTGTAAATTTGATGTAACCCTTTAAGGGTTGTGCGTGTGTGTTACGTGTTATGAAAAAAATACATTTTTTAATGATCAGAAAGCACTTCCAGTATTGACTTAAATTCCGGTGAATCTGGTCGATTGTTAGCTGAGATTTTAGGCTTCAGACACCGTCTCAACAACTACCCGCGCTAACATGCCGGTCAAGTTACCGTTCAAGCCAAGTCCAGCTTCTTTTGAGTTTCAGACAGTTTGTCCTGGAGACGTTTCTTCCTCCAGTCGAGAAACTTCCTTCTCATTCTGTTGGCCTGCCAGCCCGCAACGAAGCCGGCCGCGAAGGACACCACGACAGCCACCTGCACCGACCTGTCCGATAGGTCTGCCATGTTCACCTCTGTCTGGCAGAGGTTTGTGTACGTGCGCCCCCTAAACCTCGGGTCGCGTGGGCTCCTCTGACCCACTCGAACAGGAAGTGAATCGAGCGTACTCGCGCGATACTTCAGCGCCGCTATTCTCGCGGGAGTTGAGAGTTGAGACGTTTTAGAGGTCGATTTTGATGGTGATGTAAACCAATAGATTCATCCATCAGCTGAAAGTGACAAATAATTCTGATAGTTATTCGAGCTTTTTTTTTCAAACCTTGCTGCAAATGTCAATGCATTTGCATTAGGAAATTATTGCAATTGAGATGTTTTTTTTCAATTTTTCTGTCAAGGGGTGATTTCAAAATTTTAGAGCAAAAATAAATAAATAAATTGTGGTGCTTGGCGAGGAATAATTGACGATGGAGCATTGGAGTCGTGGATTAGTTCAACTTTAAGACTGAGCACCAACAATACAACAGCACACAATTCACTTCAGGGGCGGATATATACCCCCGGATTAAACCACGCCCCCCAGCCCCGAGCCCTGTGGGATGAGAGGACACGCCCCTCAGTGTCCACCACACAGCCCGCCCCAAAACACCCGAAAGGGACCCTGGAACACAAATTAGTGCCTCGCGGGAGGCCTGAGCAGCCTGCCATAACTGCTGCGTGGTTCGCCAGTCAAAATAGCCAGGGACCCAAGACACTGTATCCGTGGAGGCACAGTCTGAGTCCTGGGCGGAGGGCGACCACGGCAGGGAACCTGGGCAGGAAGCAGAACTTCACCAGCCACCCTGTGTGCCAGCTTCAGCCAATCGAGCGACACCACTCCAGTACAAAACTCAGCGCCTGCCTCGAGAACCCAAGTACAGCCCATCATACTGGGGCTGAGGAGGCAAGCGATGAGCTTCATGTCGCAGGAACACAAACTGAGCCGACATGAGCTCGGCAGGTAAGAAACATCATGAGAATAAGTGGTGAACTGGACCCGGAAACCGAGGGCCTTGACTGGAACCGCGGTCGGGCTGACAGGGGGAACAAATCTCTCAGGCAAGAACTCTCCTCGGACCCTCAGCGGCTGGCCAAAAATCAGCTCGGGGGGCGATGTGCCGAAGTCGTCCTTCAGGGCTGAACGCAGACCCAGCATAACCCACAGTAAACGGCCCACCCAGTTGCCGTCTGAGAGCGCGGCTCGCGGCGCCACTTTAAGGGAACAGTGGAACCGTTCACACAACTTGTTAGCCTGAGGGTGGTATGCCGTTGTGCAGAGTACCTTAACCCCCAATGACCCAGCCAGTGCCGACCAGAGCGCAGATACAAAATGCGGGTCCCTGTCTGAAGTAATGTTGGACAGAGTGCCGAAACGGGCGACCCAGGAAGAGAGAAACGCCCTGGAGACGTCTGAGTTCGCCGTGGAGGACAGCAGAAAGACCTCCAGCCACCTGGTGGTCCGATCGACCAAAGTGAGCAGGTGCGTAAAACCCTACGATGGAGGCAGAGGGCCGACCAGGTCGACATGTACATGGTCGAAACGTCTGGCCGGAATCGGAAACGGCTTGAGGGCCGTCCTAACATGCCGGTGAATCTTAGCCCTCTGACAGGCCACACACGCGGCTGCCCACTCCTTGATATTACGAATGCCTGGTGAGATGAACTTGGCACTCACCATTTTCACCGATGCTCGGACGCCCGGGTGCAAGAGGGAGTGCACCGAGTCGAAAACACAGTGACGCCAGGCCGCCAGAACCACAGGGCGCGGGGGCAGCCTGTAGAGATGTCAAACAGGAGGGCAACCTCCAAATTGAGGTTCCTGTGAGGCGACTTCAGGAAGGCACAATCTGGGTCGCCAAGCTGGTCGACGGCCATAGCCGAGAAATCCATCCCGACATGCACAGGCCACACGTGTGGACGCAACAGGCAATCTGCAACGGGGTTGGACTTCCCTGACACATGCCGAATGTCCGTCGTAAACTCAGAAATGGCCGCAAGTTGTTGCTGCTGGCAGGCAGACCATGGCTCAGCCACTTTGGATATGCTGAATGTTAACGGCTTGTGATCCAGATCCATTCCCTGTCAAACAAGCTACACTTTCGTTCACTATCCTGGAGTTTGCAGCTAAAGCACATAAGGGCTTGCCACACATTTGCCACCCGCTGTTCAACCATGGCCCCCACATCGAAATCAGACATGTCGGTTGTCAACGCTACGAGCGCCTCGGTGCTAGATGGGCGGGAAGGGCTGAGTTAGCAAGGGCTCGCTTAGCCCCGTCAAAAGCCCAAACCGGCTCCGGAGTCCAGTCAACCGTGTCGCTCTCCTGCCTAGATGACCGAGCCACATGAAGGTGGGCTGCGTGAGGGAGGAAATGGTTGTAGAAGTTCACCATGCCCAAAAACTCCTGCAATGCCCTGACCGAGGCCGTGCAGGGAAAGTCAGTCCCCGCTCGCACCTTCGCAGGCAACGGAACTCCGCTTTGTGGTGAAATGCAATGGCCCAGGAAGTCAATCATCAACCACCCAAAATCACATTTACCTAGGTTGACCATGAGGCCGTGTTTGTCCAGGGGACGGAAAACCTGTGTCAGGTGCTCCAGGTGCTAATCAGCCGACAGGCTGGCCACCAATATATTGTGAGGTCACGCAGCACAGAGTCCATCAGCCTCTGAGGTCTGAGCAGCATCCGTCAAGCCGAAAAGACATGCGCAGGAACTCAAAAGCCCAAACAGGGTGACCACCGCGGTCAAGGGAGAAAGTCCTCCGCGCATGGGCACCTGGTGATAACCACGCACCAGATCCTACTAAAAACGGTGGCACCTGGCAGCTGCACGCAGAAGTCTTGAATGTGGGGGATGGGGTAGTGGTTGCTTGCGGTGATGTAATTCAGCCGACGAAAGTCGCCGGAGGGGCGCCACGACCCTTTGGCCTTGGGCACCATGTTGAGCAGGGAGGCCCACAGGCTGTTGGACCGTCACACTATCCCCAGGCATTCCATGGTGGCAAACTCCTCCTTAGTGGTTGCTATCTTGGCCTTGTCAAGGCGCAGCGCCCGCGCGAAAACAACTGGTCCCATGGTGGGGATGAAATTCTCCACGCCGTGCCTTCTAGATGTGGTGAAAAATGTGGGCATCGTTAGCGAAGGAAAGTTAGCCAGCAAACATTGGTACACGTCCCCAGATGCAAAAAAGTTAGCGTGTGTCCGAGACACGACGTCAATTAAACGGCGGTTCACGACGTCCACAAGCAGGCCGTTGGTGCAAAGAAAATCCGCACCAATGATGGGGACCGTAATGGAGGCCATCACAAAGTTTCACTCAAAACAGCGGCCACTGAAACAAACAGATTTCGACCGTGAACCAAAAGTCACTATGGACGACCCCTTAGCGCTGAGTAGCGGGCCGCTGCCTCTGGCCTGAATGTCTGCTCATGTTGTCTGCTCGTGTTGCGGGGAGGCTCTTCTGCGAGCCAGAGTCCACAAGGAATCTCAGTCCATACCTTGAGTGCTTGATGAACAGAGCTGGGTGTGTCTGCTGGCACCCACGGCTGCTAATTTTCCCAGTGCCCCAAACAAGTAAGGGGGAATGCAACGCTGCACCTTGCTGCTGAATCTCTTGTGGAAGAAGCAGAGGTCAGTCCTTTGCCTCCTCAAGGCGGCCACAACGGCCACCACGGCTGAAACCGAGGGGCTCCGGCGCCACACTGGTGAACTGCTTGCTCGGCAGCAGGACACGGTCGGCTTTTTCTGCCAAATCCCAGCAGTCACCAGTGGCCAGACACTGGGAGTTTGCCAAGATCGCGCACGTTGCAAGCGGAAGCTGGCACAGGAAGATATATTTAGTGGATATTGGGCGCCTGTGCCTTTAAGCCACAGCAGCAGTCTGCAGTCGCGTTTGTTTTTCATCATCATATGTGACCGATTGGCACCAACTGCCAGCACCCGACTTTCTTCAAAAGTACGGCACCGACTACTCCCAGGGAAGTGGCAGATTTGGTTATTTGTTACAATCTCCGGCAGTCTGTCCCATTGTCCCTTGAGAGTCCAAGACCGTAGGGATCTGCACTTCAGGAAAAGTGGCAGTTTGCGTGGAATCTTGTCTGAGTCACAGGCTGTGTGACCCTTCTTGGCTGTGAGCTTGGCCGACGTCAGGGTTCCCAGCAAGACTGCTGGCAAGGGTTTTTTTCGCAGCTCGTTGTGTGTTCTAGTATGTAGCCGCCCTTCCCCACTACAGGTTGTGCACTGATTGTGCAGGTGTATCTTACTTGCTATTATTGCCTACCCTCAGAAGGCATTGTGGTGGGTTTTTCGTTGCATACTCCCCCTACTGCTGGCATAGATTCTATGCATCGCAGTTTGTGGTATGTTGCCATCCTTCCTAGATTTGTCCCGGATTACTTGCAAACATTTTTTTTTCTCATTTGTTTCTGGTTTCCTCTGTTTGTCCAGGTAGTCTGCTGACCCCCAAATACTCGGGTCTTTCTGCTGCTGGTGAGTTGATGTTTTGTTCACTACTAGTTTTTATAAGGCAACATGTGCATGAGCTGGGGACGCAGGCAAGGAAGCCCAACACCTAGTGGCGGGGTATTTGTGTGCCTGACTCATCTCCATAGTAGTTGTACATCTCCTGGGGGTGCTCTGCCATGTGTGTGCGTGTACATTTCAACTGTGGTTTTCTCTCTTGACCCTCCTCCTGGCCACCTCCCTGTGGTAGGCTCCGCGGTGGAGAAGCTGTAACTCCGCAACAGGAGATTTTTGAGCGTGGTGTGTAATCCTGTCTGCAGGGGTTGCACAACAGCTCCATGCCTCGCCATGTCAAGTGCTGGTCCAGCGCCGTGACGACTAAAAGTACCTGGCTTCATCTGCAAAAATTCCCCGCAGGTGGAACAGCGCTTCCACCTGCTGAGACCAGGCGTCCGGGTCGCTCTGCCAGAATTCCGGTCGCTGGACGGTCATGGTGGGCGAGGATGGCTGAGCAAGTTGCGGCGATACGACCAAGGTTGAATTGCACACCTCCTTGGGCTTGGGCACGACCTTCTCCTTCTTGGTGTGAACTGGGAGGTCTGCACTCTTCTTGGTCCTGCAACCCGGCATCCGGCTAAGCTGCTTGGTCTGAACGCAACGGTTCACGCCACCATTGTAGCGCCTACAGGGCAAGCACCGGTATCGAATGATGACGTCGCGCAGGTACTTGTGTGTTTTGGTCGGGTTCCGGGGGCTGAGAGTGTTGCAGACCAGTATCAGACATCTCCGAGTCCGCATCACATCAGAGTCACCAATGTGGTGCTCGGCGAGGAATAATTGATGATGGAGCCTTGGAGTTGTGAATGAGTTCAACTTTAATCAAGAACTATACAACAGCACACGGTGCACTTCCAGGGCGCATATATACCCCTCGCTTAAAACCACGCCCCCCAGCCCCTAGTCCTGTGTGGCGAGAGGCCATGCCCCTCAGTGTCCACCACAAAATAAATAAATACATTTACAAATGAATGTTACTGCATTTTGTGCTTTGCGCAGTGGACAGATAGAAGTGTAAGATTAAACATGCAGAGGACAAAAAAAAAAAAACATTATAGGTTGGGAAAAAGCAAACATTCAACCATATATTAACCGGTTGTTTTATGAAATGAACCACATGCTGTCAGCAATAAATCATTACTGTATAAAATAATGGAAAGTTTTTGGAAAATATTGCAAATGGTATGAAGGTTGCATGGCCTCAGCTTTGAGAATACAACCTGGAAATTTGTTTCAAAGGAAAACACTGTTAAATAATGCTCAATACATCTTACCAGACAAGGACACTTTTATAATTCAAGGGTGCTGCTTCATCATTTGACCAAAAAAGTGACATGGAGGATTTCAAAGTTTTGAGGAGGTACTGTATGACTGTCAAATACAGAGCTATCAATTGTGACCGGGTGATGGATAAAGTATGAGCGATCCATATTCCATGGACTTGCTACATGTTGCGTGCACTTACACCATTGTGTTAATGTCAGACTTGCAAAATTGTCTGCAAACTAAATGTGTTGTTTTAGATGACATCAAATACAATTCATGGTCTACCAATGTAAAAAAATAAGTTTCTCTATGTCCTCTAGTGTATGATCATTATCTAATCTTAACCTAAGACAAACACAAAAAAGGAAATATTCCTGAGGACAAGAATAATTGTCTGTAGTTCCACATGGACAATATCAAGCAGAATCCACTGAAATCTAGGGTGAGGGATGAGAATCATACATGTGTTCATTAGCATTTAACGTTGGGGTCGTGGACCGACAAAAAAAAATCTCAACTGGAAATATTATGAATTATGCTAATTTATCTTTTTCCCCAGCATAGGGAGTAATATTTCATTTCCCCATTTATTCAGATTTATTTTCAATTAAAATAACCCTTTAAATAAAAATACAATAAGAAGAAGACAAGGTATACTGTCATTTTTTTTTCAAATGAAATCTTCTAAATTTTCTCAGATATTTTTTATGCTTATTTCCTGGTCATTGCCATCTGAATGTTTTTTAAATGATAAAAGTACTGGTGATTTTCTTTAAGCAAAGTGTCCTTTGTAATTAAAAAACATTCCCAGTAATCACAATATATACATGTGTACACACGTTTGTATTGTACGTATGTACTGAATATATTAAGTTGTTTAAGTTCAACCATTATAACTAATGCAAACTGCCTATTTCTGATCAAGTGAAATTCTCAAAGAGGAAATTACAACTTTATCATATAGAATAAAAACAAAAAACATCCTCCTAATGTGCAGCCAGCATGGAACATGAAGAAAAATGTGTCAATTGAGAAACATGTATATTCTCTCATTTTATAACTTTTCTTGGTGTCATTTGTGTCACAACATTGCACATTTTTCTATTCATAGGGGTGTTTTCTTAAACTTTAGAAGAGAGTAACACCCAGACCAGGCATTATTTTCCCTTTTTTTACCTGGATGCACTTCATAGTTTACAAAAAATTAAATCTTTGAAAAATCTGCCATGACAAAGTATGTTCAAGTAACAATTTCATTGGATTAAAATAGTAATCTAACAATTATAATATAAATATGAGGTATAGCACCATAAATTATAGTAAAAGGGTCCAAGGTTCAGATCCTCGCCAGAGAGTCGGATCCTATCAATCCTGTGCAGAAAGTCAACTTGGGTTTTATGCAGTAGCTGCTAGAGCTGTGCTGTTTACAGTCTGCAGGGGAGTACTTTCGATGCAGTAGTGAAGGTACACAATCTGGATCCAGTACATCATTATCTATTGCTGATAGCTGAGAACCAACGTGTTAGCGGACCTCAGAGAGATCTTTTGTTAAAGCAGATTGAGTAAGCCAGGGTTCGAGTCCCTGAAGCAAATCATAATCTATTTTGTTTAAGCCTGTCTATGTGGTAACAAAGTTTGAGTGCTGGTCCGAGCTTCAGTCCCAGATATTTCATCATAATCTCGCTTTTCAGCAGAAGCAACGCATCTCCATCTATCTCCTGAAATATAACATTAAAAGACAAAATGTATCAGTAATATTAAACATAGCCCAAAATACACATTGGCTTCATGTGATACTACATGAAAACATGGCAAATAGTAAGCCTACTATTCAGAGACTGAGGCAATTGTTGTTATGATTATTCAGATAATCATATTCTGAAAGCACATGGATTTTGTAACTAATTTATTCATAGTTAGGTATTTTTATGGCTAATTTTCAGAAAAAAACTTGAAATCATTCTTGTTATAAAAGATTATATAAAGATTATATAAATTTCATAGCCAGCGATGAAAAGACAATACTTATCTCTGTAAGTATATAGTACATAATGGTCAAATGTCTACTTCCTGTGGTCCCCAGGTGGTTTAATAAGCCTCCTGTACCTGTAAATACTCCCCATAAAGCTCCGATATAATGTCACCCTGACTCACATGCTTCCTGAAGGCCTCAGCATGAGGTCCAAGTGCCTGGGGATCTGCATCTTTGATGAACCAGACCACCTCATCCACCCCCCAGCTGGAAGGATCTTTACCAGCAGGACGCTTGCACTCGCCAGCCTCTCGGTTGTAAGCTAGGAAACAAACAGAGAAAGAGATACAGAAATATGTTTAATACACAATTCTGACACAGCAGGCAAAACTTGCAAGAAAATGTTGATTCCCAACATCATGACTTGTCTTTGGTGCCACATCAACCTCCTTCATTGTGGCAGATTGGACCTCATGGTGTCTGTGGTGTTGTGTGGAGCAAATTAGCTGTGAATCCTGAGGGATATTGTATCAGCAGAAGATTGTGTGCCTTCTCTATTAAACTTTTATTGAGTCTCCTGAGTTTTTCACATATTGTCTGGTTTCACAGCCATTTGTTTTTTTTCCCTGACTAACCCCTTCCCTTTGCCCCATCCGCCACCGTATAACTATCAATATTAAAATATTCACATTCTCTATTCTTTACACAACTCCCATTGTCTTCTTAGCACAACATTTTAACTAGTCTCTCAGTGTGCTTGTCATGGCAATTATGTCTATGGTTTATTACTGACTGTATTTCTCCTCATGCTCCCTTGTATCTTTTACTATCTTCCTGGGTTTCATGTACAAGCTGCAAAAATCAAATTGCTCATGGGGGGGAATTCATAAAGTTCTTATATATTGTTCTTGTGTAAAGTTCTTGTAGAATGTTAATTATAAAAAGGATTTGATTTCAGATTACTGCAATTTGAAGAAATTTCTTGATATTTCTAGTTAACTTTACATTTCTTTACCTGATAATAAGGATCTAGAGAGCATTTTCATTTAGTTGTTTGTTTGCTGGCTTATTTTTTTTATTACAATGTAACTGACTGGAAATCTGGACTGAAAAGAACTGATTGGAATTCAATAACAGCAGAGCTTCCCTATTAGAACTATAAAATGATAGTCAATCAAGAACAACATGGTCTCATTAGTTTAATAAGGGAAAACACCGCTATGGGACCAGATTTAGGGCTTTTAAACAATGTGATGAAGCGTTTTGGTTGATTAAAAGCTAAAGAAGAAAAAATGATTGTTTTCTAAAACTGCCTGAAAATCGGAAGCTTGCAGAATGTACGCCTCTTCAAAAAACATGTCATACAAAAGCTTTTTATCCAATTTAGCATACACACATATTGCCTGCATGTCGTTTTACTGTTTGTTATTCATCATCATTGTGTGGGCTTTACATTTCATTTCTTGATTTCATTAAGCCTTTTGGTTATTTTCCCATATTAATCTTATAATGAAAAGCCGTGCACAAGTAAACACTTATTATTTCTATAGTAATATATATAATTATCATTCACAGCCACATTGAGATAAAGAACTGAAAAATATTCTGTGTTTCTCAAGTTGAGGATGTGAGGACAGGGGATGTCATACAGTAAAGACGTTGAAAGCCTTAAAAAAGGAACTATCATTTTTTGATTAAAACCTGACTCAATAAACAAACATATTATTGTAGCATTTGTTTACTGTGAGTTTGTTTGCACCACAAGTGTGTGAGAACATCCATTAATTAAACGCAACCTCACCATTCCTTTTTCCTTCTGGGAAACTCCCTGTACTCAGCGCTTGTCTGCACAAGCCCATCGGGATCAGGCTGCTGCTACTGCCACGGTAACTGTAGGAGAGTTTTCTAGGGATCTGCAATGTCATGACACCGAAGGCAGAGTCACTAGGGTCAACAGCATAGCGCTTGGAGTCCACAAGAGAGTCACATGGGAAGTCACCAAGCATTGATGTTTCTGCTGCAGAGGAAATATGAAAATATTGTCATATTTTCTTTAATATAGATACATAAAAGCTGCGAGGGTCCACATAGTGTCTGCTGTGGTTTGATTCTCTTTACAGAAATGAATTGATACGTGAAATGGACAACTGATGATTGACTAGATGACCCAAAGAGCACATTTGATGGCCTCGGCATTTCAAGATACTTGTTACAAATTCCCACCCAAGTGTAACAGCATGATATACACACACACACATATTTATAAGTATGCACCCACTTTACCAGCTATTCCATTCATTCATGCATTGCAGTTATTATTATTGAGATCAAACCATATTACCAGCTCATTTAGTCTACAATATGAAATGGAATACATTAAATTTTCCAGACAGACAGACTGTGTACACTGCAACTTCAAACATTTCTGGTGATTTGCCAGAACAAAAGGCTAACCACCAATCATTGGCACATGAGATCCCCCCACAACCCACTGGAGGCCATCCTTGCATTTTTGCTTAGTCAGAGTGAAAAAGACAAGAGGAGCAAAAAATAAAAAAAAGACAAACAAATAATAATGAATGTCTAATATTTGACATCTAAAAGCATTTCTCCTCACAGAGAACCAGTCTTCTGCTGTTTATATGGCAAGAAAGATAATAGTCACTGTCAGAGCAGAATAAAAATAGGAGAAAAAATAAATAAGATTTCACAACAAAAGACAGAAAGGAAAGGTAAACTACATTATATACCAAAAGTGCAAAAAATATAAGAAATGTCCTTTCTCATTAGAGCATCAAAGGTCTGTAGTAATGAATGCTTAAAAGCTTCATCATCCAAACCTTTAAAATGGGCCAATTTCTCTATTTCCACCATTCATTTAGGAACAAGTCTGTTACATTACTTCAAAATGTGTGTGTGTCCTCGTGCGTGTGGGAGTTCATGTCTGAATGTCTTTCCTGCTACCTGTGAGGACCCGGGGTGTAGCTGAGTGTGGGAAAGCAGCATCCTGTGGCATGGAGCCCATCTCAGGTTCTGGCGTGTTCTCAGGCGAGTTTGCCAGTGGGCATGTCACCATCCTGGGCTTCAGCTACACACAAACACACACAGAAAACACACACGCATTCATGCAAGTAAGTTACCATAAGGGTAAAAGAATTGCGTTAGCTTTCCCATTTTACCCCGAGGGATGTGATTACATCAGGAACAGGAAGAAGTGATGGGGGGTGTCGCGATATTCCTGTTTGAAAATTGGATGGGTTCAGCTGACGCAACATATACATGAAATGTATCATGTTTGGTATTTTTAAGGAGGACAATATATTCTGTTTTAGCATATATTTCGCTATATATATATTTATTATGTGCATATGTGTTTGCACTGTCATATGTGTGTATTTATCTTTCCTGTTTTTTTTTTCCCTTTCTCTAATGTTGCTGCTGCAACACCCGAATTTCCCCTATGGGGATCAATAAAGTATCATCTTATCTTATCTTATCTTATTCGCTAGATAGATAGATAGAAAGATAGACAGACAGACAGACAGACAGACACAGACAGAGATAGATAGATAGATAGATAGATAGATAGATAGATAGATAGATAGATAGATAGATAGATAGATAGATAGATAGATAGATAGATAGATAGATAGATAGATAATGTCATCGTCTAAGAAGGAAGTGATCTAAAACTGTTGCATTACAAAGTGATATTTTTTTCTTGTGCTGATGAATGTATTTAAAAGACTCAATCAAGTGATAAACCAAGGTAATGATCAAAAATGTGTAAAAAGTTATTTTAGTAAATGCTTCTCCCATAAAAGGATGGGGGACTGACCTTGACACCTGGTTTCCTGCCTCTCCTCTTGGGGATCTTAAGTGATGACAAAGATTCAGCGTAGTCCTGGAACTTAAACTTTCGTATTGGAGGGCGTCCTCTCTTCTTGCCAGGTAGCTTTTCCAGGGGTCCCGCTGTGAACTGGGGGCCAAGGACCGGAGTCTGCATCTTGGAGCCAACAGATGGGGTACTCATAAGATCTGAGAGAGACGGAGAAATTTTGATTACAGACAGATCAGGAAGTGGAGGTTGTGAACTGCCCCACCTAAATGGAATGGAGAATAACATATGAGAGACAACCCCCACACACACCCTCCAACATGCATTTATTCAAACACACAGAAACTATAGGAAATACTGGAAACAAAAGCCGCATGATGCTTTGTACTTTACAACACCCTCCCCCTTCCCGCTCCGGCAGCAAAGACTGCATTAGATATCATTACAGCACGGAGAGAGACACAAAGACACATACACATCGACTCACACAGAGGAAGTGAGAGCAGAGTCAATTTATCCAAAACACCCACACAGTTAAGCAATCAATCAGGTGAGCTTTCAAACACACAAACACACAAACACACAAACACACAAACACACAAACACACAAACACAGGCAGCAGCGCCTTCCACTTCTGTTGATATCGTTCATCCAGTTTGCCACGACTCTGCACGGCTCTCTAAAATGAAATCTCCAACATCTAATTCAAACGACAGTCTTTTACCTTACACGGGCATTCCTTCCCAAGTTAAGTCAATCTGCACTGAAAAACTGAGCCATATACAGGTCTGACTCTTAAACCTGTTCGTTAAAGCCATACTCAATAGGGCTGTCCAATATATCCATTTTACAAAGTAGCAAAAAATGTAGTCTGTATACAGTTCACTTTTCTACATGGGAAATTTACTGCCATAACTTCATCTAAACCGTTTTGACAAAAAAAAGAACAAAAAAATCCAAATTGACAAAAGTTGCTAAAATCTGCAAAACACCAAAGCTGAGAATCTCATTTTAATCATCATAACATTCCCTGTATCTGCAAAGATATCTATTAGAACAATGAACCAATTATAAATTTATATTATAGTGAATTTATAAAAGCTAAGATAGTTTCATACACTCTCGATGACAAATATAAGTGGAGTAAAAACTCCCCAAAAAGTGTTATTTATCTATTTTTTTACTTTACACGAGACAATAACAAATGATCTGTAATAAGAAGCTACTGCAGAAAAGTCGAGAGATGACATAAATATTCATACTTCCTCCTTACTCTTAAGTGAAAGCTTCAAAAACAATGTTCTGAACGTTGCCTACCGAGCACCCGGCCGTCTGGTAATTGCTGTCTGTGTGAAGCCTCCCGCCCTCCTCCTCCTCCCGTCCCTTCGGAGCTGCTTCCCCAGTATTCCAGAGAGAGGCCTTCTGGCTATCCCTCCAGCTGTCTGTCTCCAGTGTGAAGACGGCAGCCACTGTGTACGACTCGATCCCCGGCCACCTCTCTCTCTGAGACAAGCCTGATCTTTCCTCCTCCGTTTTTCTCTTCAAACACTAACTCACTCCCTCTGTGTCATCACCCCCCCCCAGGTTGTCATAGCAACAGGCCTCTAACATCCATGGGATGTTAGAGGCGAGCCGGCAAGCCAACAGATGTGCTGCTGTGCTCAAAGTGATGTGTGTATGGATGGGTGTGCATGTGCGCGTGTGTGTGTGTGTGTGTGTGTGTGTGTGTGTGTGTGTGTGTATGTGTATGTGGAGGGAGGGACTGTAATGTAATTACAGTTGCCACAGCTTGGGGTTTCTTTCTTTTCT